>JAJAGP010005061.1:0-38463 GCA_025084515.1 Ancistrus triradiatus
GCTTGCCGCCATCTAAGGGAAACACGGTCGTCCTCGTGGCGGTAGACCGGTTCTCCAAGAGGTGCAAGCTCGTGCCATTGCCCAAACTGCCCTCGGCCAAAGAGACGGCGGACCTTATCCTCCGGCACGTTGTTCGAGTGCACGGGTTTCCCCGGGATCTGCTGTCTGACCGGGGCCCCCAGTTCATCAGCCGCTTTTGGGCGGCCTTCTGTCGCTTGGTAGGGGCCACGGCCAGCCTTTCCTCTGGATTCCACCCGGAGTCTAACGGCCAGATCGAACGGGTGAACCAGGACCTGGCACGCATGCTCCGGTGCCTGACGGCGGGTAACCCGTCCACTTGGACGGAACATCTGCCATGGGCCGAATTCGCCCATAACACCCTGTGGCACTCGGCCCTCGGTATGTCCCTGTTTGAGTGCCAGTTCGGCTTTCAGCCTCCCCTCTTCCCCCGCCAGGAGGCGGACGTGGGGGTTTCTTCGGCCGGGCAGTTCGTCCGCCGGTGTCGGCAGTCCTGGCTCAAGGCTCGGGCAGTGCTTACGGGTAGCACGGAGTCCATGCGCCGGCAGGCCGATCGCAAGCGCAGGCCTGCGCCCTCCTACCGCCCGGGACAATGCGTCTGGCTGTCCGCTCGGGACCTCCTGTTGAAGGGGACCTAGGGTAAGCTGGCTCCCAAATACGTGGGGCCCTTCAAGGTTCTCCGCAGGGTCAACCCGGTGAGTTACCGGCTGGACCTGCCCCCCTCCATGAAGATCCACCCCACGTTCCACGCTTCCCAGCTTAAGCCCTACCTCTGCCAGACCCGAGTCCCGGCCAGGCCTCCTCCTCCTCCCCGGGTCGTCCAGGGGTCCCCGGCCTACGCGGTCCGTCGGTTGCTGGACTCCCGGCGGGTTCAGGGCAGTACTCAGTACCTGGTGGACTGGGAGGGGCGCAGGCCGGAGGAACGTTCATGGGTCCCGGAACGCCAAATCCTGGACCGGGCCCTCATCCGTGACTTCCGGAGGCGCCGTTCTTCCGACTTGGAGCCGTCTGGAGCCGCCACGCCACACGTCGCGGTCGGCCCCCTATAAAATGAGCCTCCGAATGCCGGCCTTCAGCGCACTGTCTGATGAGACACCCGGCTTTTCAGAGCGATATTCTCGGCGTTACCCCCCGGTCATTACCGTTTAAGGACAGAGGTAGTCCCGTCTCGCGAAGGAGGCGGGATTCCGTAAAGGCAAAAGCCTTGAGGTAACGCTAGGGCCTTAGAAGATTAGGTGAGGGAAAGTTGGGGTAACGCCACTTATCTCTTTCTTCCCCACTGTCCGAAGACGCCCGCGGCCATTGCTCGTTTCGGCGGTCCCCGCCTGGACGCCGATCGCTCCGCTCCTTAGCCTTATAGCCTCCGGCATAATTCTGGGCCTGGTTAATCCCGGGACGAGCATTCCGTTTCGTTCCCCGGGCGTAGCAACGTTTACTCCTCGTCCTAGAAACGCGCCGGCCGCGTTAGCCACGCTGGGCTCGAGAAAACCCCCGGCACATGCGCAGTCCAGCGCCTCGGCCACACACACACAGTGCTTCTTCGTCTGTCCGTTGGCTTATAGCCGTTCCTCCCTTCTGTTGTTCACTACACCCGTGGCTCAGCGGTAGCGTTCCCGCCCCCGGACTCAGTGACTCTGGCATCGAATCCTGTGACGGGCTGTCGTCAGCAGCTGTCGAGCATGTCAGAAGGGATTCCTTTTACTTTTCCTTCTCCTATATCCTGCCTTTTGCGGTGTTCCCTGCGCTTGGGTCCATTATTTCCTTTTCTTTCGGTGTGCCCCCCTGGTTCCCCGTAACATAATTGTGCTATTTATTTACGGATATTAATTTATCAATTCCTTCCTACACAGATCTATGAGGATTCCATGATCTATGAGGATTCATATAAGTGAAAGATGTGTGGGCATATGTTAAAGTGTTGAAATGAACTCTGATAGAGTTATTTTATGTTTGTTGATGTTGCTGTGTATTGTAGATAATGCTATATAAATAAAATCTGACTTGACTTCTGTATCTTTGATTCCAGAGATGTGCTGTGATCTATGAATAATTCAAGAACTATACAGTTCCATGATATATGAGTATTCAATTTGTGTAAGTTGAGCATAATGTTATGCTGCCATGAGCTCGACACCAGTACCCGAAGGCCTCCGATGATGAAAATCAACCACACACAGAGGAACTTATCAATCCACCATCTTTTTGCTGGTGTCTCAAATAACATGAGGGCACCCCTGGCCTGTGCCATGAATCAACACAGACCCCAACTCCCATTCCAAGGAGTTCTGAGACTCTCGAGATTTTGGCAAGGCAAAATCAACTAAGAACACACATCCAGACCGCACAAAAAGCAGTAAACAAGTGTTTGTATCAGGTAGTAAAATGGAAGTTAATGTAATTGAACCTTGCCAGAGGCTTGATATAAGCTGTGGCGTCTCAGCACTGCAACCTGAGCTCTAATAATGAGCTTCTCTGGTGAGTATCATTGGAAAATAATGCCCCTGAGTCTCAGTGCTCCTCATGGTGGCTCCAGGTTTGGTTTGACACATAGCATAGACCATGCCATGCTATATGTTAGCAGTTCCATTGCTAGACTGACAAGAATTTTGTGTCACTACATTTAAAATCTCTTTGTTTCAGAGATCGTAAATGTCTTAACTGGGTAGAAAATGCTCATTTTAGATGGTAATGGTTTTGAATTCTGTAGAAGTTTCTACAGAACCAATGCCTAAAGACAAAATAAAGATATGTATCTGGCCTCTTCTCTGTCTTCTCTTCCACTGGAAGTCAGAATGTCTCTTCAGAGTCTCTCAGTATCTCTGAACAACAATCTCTTAATTCAGCATTTAACATGCATAATATGGAACATACTCATTTTTATGACAAGATGTTTCTTATTTGCACTGTTTATTTGTCAGTGGGCTATTGTGCTAGTATGAGAGGAAAATGACGGTAGTATGAGGATCAAACAAAGGATCAAACAAATATACTTATAGTTCCACAACTCAAGTCAAGTCAGACTTATATATAGCGCTTTTTACAATGGAGCATTGTTCTCAAAGCACCTTTACAAATTAGATGATCTCCTAATAATCTACATCCAATCCCAAATTAAGCAAGCCTAGGGCGACAGTGGCAAGGGAAAAACTCCCTAAGTGTTATGAGGAGAAACCTTGGTAGGACCAAGACCAAAAACGGACTCAAAACCCTGACCTTGGGATGGCGTAGATATAAAGGTCTAAGAATGAACTAAAGTCAGGATCACAAGTTCAATAAGAATGTGAAATATGCACACGGCATTGTGGCCTGGGTATGATGGACTGGAGCTGATACTGCGAGCAGTGTCTTGAAGTGAAAGCTGCAGCGTATGACCATCATTGTGGGGCTGGACCTGGTAGAAAAAAAAAGAGAAGAAAGAGGAAAGGAAAAAAAAAAAAAGAAAAAAAAAAAAAAAAGAAAAAAAAGGAAAAGGAACAAAAAAGAAGTAAAAAAGGGGGAAAGAAAAGGCAGGAGACACAGCTTCGTAGAGAAACGAAAATGTAGGTTAGAATGGAGTAAGAGCAACAGTGGTCAATATTAACAATCACTTATTCCCTTTTGTATCATGAGACCCCCGGCAGCAATTAGCGTATAGCACATAGCTTAGAAAAGATTAGAACTGGTATGTAACCCAGCCAAGAGAGATCACATGAGAATAGGCAACTCCACGGGAGGCAGAAGACAGCAACCCAACGTCTCTGATCACCATAAGACTCTTTGACTATGAACCACCAGCTCTGCCCTTAGTCTAAGGCAAGGATGCACGAGTCAAGAGGACCGAAGCCCAGTTGGACACTCCTGGCTAACGGACGAGGCAGGCAGGCCAGACATGACTCCAGACTCCGGCCCCAGTGACTCAAGCCATCCCAGTCTAAATCTAGTCAAGAGCAACTGTACCTAAGCATCCACTGTAAGTCTATTTACAAACAAGTTCTTTTTCTGATCTTTTCTAGGAGAACGTGTTACGTATTTGTTTATGCTGATCACTTGAGCTAACAGATGCAGTTGATATGGATTTTGATAAAAAAGCTGAAATACTTTTTCAACAACCACAAACAATGATTAGTTTATCCTTGAATGGCTTCTAAGGTATAATTATTAATATACTTCCAAAGTCTAACCTATTTACATCTCATTTGCATCCTTGCATTGTTTTCACCACACTATTTTCTTCTGTTTTCTGCAAAGTTTGCAGTGTTGCTCTATAAATATCAAGGTTTGCTCCCTAAAAATGTCACATGCTGTGCATAATTTCTTGCAATATATAATATATGAATCTTGTTCCTATACTTTGTTTTTCCCCTATGCGAGCATACTGACGCAATAAAGAAGTCATAGTCTGTAGCAGTAATAAACTGGCACTAAAAGTGTGCCATCATCATTTCAGCACTTAGATGCCCAATTCTGGTGGAGAGAGTTTGCAGCCAATCTATGGATCATTACATAGGCTTTAGGATTATAAAAAGAAGCCATTCTTCTGGCTTGCTGTAAATGGTGCATGGCTTTTGTCTGTGGAGAATAGTCCCAAAACATGAGTCCAATCAAACTGGCTGAAAGGCTCTTTTTGAAAAATATTGGCCCTAAAATGACATATTTCAAACAAATGGGTGGCTCACGTCATTCCCTTATGGCAGATTTAGTGGTGTGTAAGTGCCTTTGGGGAAAAATGGAAAAAATATATAGTAAGTGTTAGGCCTTAGTGGTTCAATACAATGGAGTGGCATATGTATGGAGGCTCTGTGGAGTTCTCCAACATGCATAAATATTAATAAATCTTTCCTTGCTCTGCTCTGGCTTTCACAGCAGGTTCCTTTCATCTCTCTGCTCTGTATAGTTTGTACGGAGTATATTTAGATTATTTTCCTTCTGTTGTGGCAACAGAAGCAGGGGTGGGTAAAATAATTTGGTGCCGCAGGCCAAATTAAACTTGTACTGTATGTGTATTTTAGGGAAAACATGTTAAATTGATTCATAAACATCCGAAGTGACACTTAAGGAAACTTGTTCATAACCTGACATCTAGCAATATTGTACTAACTGATGGTGTGATATTGTAAGAGTAGCTAAACTTGGCAAATAGGTTTTTGGATGTTATCAACTACAGTAAATTAAAGTGTCTCACAAACAATATTTTCTGCTAGAGTTATCTCTGGGCCAAATGTCTGTGGACACTCAAAAATTTCATCCAAAACAAACAAAGAAAAAAAAAATACAAATGGGTACGGTATGGAATTTATCCTCTTTTGCTGCCACAACAGCTTCAGTCTTCTGAGAAGGCTGTCCACTAGATTTTGGAACATGACTATATGGTTGGGCACTGATGTTAGACAATAACTGTTGGCCTTATGATTCAGCACAAAGGGTTTTTATAGGGTTATGCCTAAAGCTCTTGCAATTCAGCCAACCTCTATTCAAAGATTGTAAACAATTTCTTCATTAGCTTTGTTTCAGGGTTTGTTGAACTGACGTGCTGGAGGTGGGAACTTATGAAAGTGTTATATTGAAAGTCACCGAGGTGTTTAGTACAATTCATTCTACTGCCAACATTTGTCTATAGAGATTTCATGCCTGTATGCGTCACATAACTTAGCCACAGAGTTTAGTTGAATATCAGGCTCATCATAATGTGCTAATAATTTAATCTTCCACAGCTTCCGTAGCACAGGAACCCTTTTCCGTTGGCTCAGTTGCTTTAACAGAAATGTCACTTGATGTTTAGACAGGCAGATGTTTGAGAACCTTGGATATGATGAATTAAAACACACTCAACTGTACATTGGTTTGATTAAATTCTAACAAGTGTCGAGTCAAACTCTTGGCAGAAAACCATCCTAACACAAAAAACACTAAGATTTAAGTCCAGTGGTGCTTGAAAGTCTGTGAACCTTTTAGAACTTTCAATATTTCTGCATAAATATGACCTAAAACATCATCAGATTTTCACACAAGTCCTAAAAGTACATAAAGAGAACCCAGTTAAACAAATGAGACAAAAAATATTATACTTGTTAATTTATTTATTGAAGAAAATGATATAGTATTACATATTAGTGAGTGGAAAAAGTATGTGAACCTTAGTATGTGAAGATTAGCAGTTAATTTGAAGGAGAAATTAGAGCCAGGTGTTTTCAATCAATGGGATGAAAATGAGGTGTGAGTGGTCACCCTGCTTTATTTAAAGAACAGGGATCTATCAAAGTCTGCTCTTCACAACATGTTTGTGGAAGTGTATCATGGCACGAACAAAGGAGATTTCTGAGGACTTCAGAAAAAGAGTTGTTGATGCTCATCAGGCTGGAAAAGATTATAAAACCATCTCTATAGAGTTTGGACTCCACCAATCCACAGTTAGACAGATTGTGTACAAATGTAATAATTCAAGAACCATTGTTACACCTCCCCAGAAGTGGTCAACCAACAAAAATCACTCCAAACAAGGTTGTGTAATGTTGGGCGAGGCACAAAGGACCCCAGGGTAACTCTAAGCAACTGAAGGCCTCTCTCACATTGGCTAATTGTTAATGTTTTCATGAGTCCACCATCAAAGAACACGAACAACAGTGTGTGCATGGCAGGTTGCAAGGGGAAACCCACTGCTCTCCAAAGGAACATTGCTGCTCTCTGCAAGTTTGCTAAAGATCACGTGGACAAGCCAGAAGGCTCTTGGAAGAATGTTTTGTGGATGGTGAGCCAATAGAACTTTTTGGTTTAAAAGAAAAGTGTTGTTTTTGGAAAGGAAAACACTGCAAATCCAGCATAAGAAACCTATCCCATCTGGAAACATGTGTGGCAGTATCATGGTTGTTGGGCCTGTTTTGCCTGCATCTGGCCAGACAACTTGCCATCATTGTGGAACATGAATTTTTACTGATAATCCAAGAGAATTCTAAAAGGAAAAATGTCAGGACAGATCTTGTCCATGAACTGAATCTCAATATAAGGTGGGTCTGTACAGCACGACAAACGACCCTAAGCACACAAGCCGTTCTACTAAGAATGGTGAAAGAAAATAAAGTTAAGTTTTGGAATGGCACAAGTCAAAGTCTGACCTTATCCATGGAAATGTTGTGGACGGACCTGAAGTGAGCAAGCTAATGGTGAGAAACCCCACCAACAATCCCCAAAGTTGGAAGCTGTTTCTGTTGGGATGAATGGGCTAAAATTCCTCAAGGCAGGTGTGCAGGACTGGATCAACAGTTAACAGGAAACATTATTTTGCAGTTATTGCTGCACCGGGGGTGTCACAGCAGATACTGAAAACAAAGGTCCACATACTTTTGCCCACTCACATTGTGTATATGGATCATTTTTCTCAATAAAAAATTACCAAGTATACATTTTTGTTGGTTTAAATTTGTTTAATTAGATTCTCTTTATCTCTTTTAGGATTGTGTGAAAATCTTATGATATTTTGGTTTAAGCACCACTGTAAATGCTTTGCTTTCGTGGATACTACTCAATCAACATAGGCAGCCTTACTCTTCATCCGGACCACACAGCAAAGATTCTTGTAGCTTTCCTTGCCACATTACATCCACCATCATTTTCTGCAGATTTGTTCTGCACAACATTTGAATACATCCTTTTCTGAACAGAGAAGCTGCTCAGATCCTCATACAGTTTCTCATTTCCAGACTCGATTACTGCAATGTTTTGCTCGATGGTCTGCATTCACGTTCCATTGCTCCACAACAGTTGAAGTTTTCTCGTTTATAAATCATTCACTAAGCTCTCTACACTGGCTTCCTATTGCAGCTACTATCAAATTTAAAACTCTTGTTGTTACCTTTCCAGGCCTCATAATGGTCTTTACAATCCCTGATTTAGAATTACACACCTGCAGACCAACTTAGGTCTACAGCTTTGGGTGTTTAATACATCCTTCTCTGAAATTCCACCATGGCTTCAAGGCTAAATCTCAAGGGGCGTTTCTATGGTTTGGCACTTCGCTGGTAAAACTATCTCCAGACTGCAGTTTCAAACAAGCCCGGTGTCCTCTCTTCCTCTGCCAAGTGTTAGGTATCTCTTTCAAACATTACCTAGGTAATGTCTTTTTTATTATTGTTAATTTGTTTTGTACAGCCACTCTTCTCCCATATCCGTGGGGTGTCATCAGCATATCAACCAACTGCAGACAAAAATATTTGGAATCAAAAGAAAATATAGAAAGTCCACGAAAACAGAAATTGTATTTGCTGAACACTATCTTACACTAACAAAGGAATGTGTCTACCCCCGTCTATAGCCTGTCTCAATTTCACAGATCCTTAGTTTCCATCTCAGCACTTTGTTTGCCAAGCTTCTCCTTTTTTTTTTTCTACTGTACCATGTTTTTTTCTTGTCCTATTCCCTAAGAACTACAGTAAATCTAATTTTACAATAGTTCCGTAGCGTTTACATTGTAATTAGGTATTATGATAAGCTGAGATGAGTAATCAAGTCCCTTATATAAAACTATGGCATGTTAAATAAGGGACATGAGCAACCACATATTGTGGTATTCTGGAGTCCTTGAACCATTCAATCCATATATGGAGGGCCAACTATATCTGTCACGGGTCCCCCCAGACCTCCACATGTTGTGCCCCTCCTCGCCGCTGGGGGACAGTGGAGCAGCGGAAGAAGAAGAAGCTAGGGCCCTAGGATTAAGTGGACTGTGGTAGCCTAGTGGTGAAGGTACTGGACTATGGACCAAAACATCCAGGGTTCAAATCCCACCTCTGCCAAGCTGCCACTGTTGGGTCCTTGAGCAAGGCCCTTAACCCACAGTTGCTTGGATTGTAAGACTGTATCAATTGTAAGTTGCTCTGGATAAGGGCGTCTGCTAAATGCTGTAAATGTAACTGTAAATGGACACAGCTGGTATGTACTGTATTTAAGCAGGGCCCTAGCTCCAGTACAGCACAGGGATTTGTTTTGGGTCAAAAGACCTTCTGCCTGTTGCGGCGTTTGTGGTTAGTGCCGCTTCTGTTTTGGACTCTGTCTCAAGTTTGCAGATTATACTGCTTAGGTTTAGACCTTCATTTGGCAACGTTTGCCACTTCTGACAGCGCAAGCCTTTTTAAGCTAGTTCCGGATTACCTGTGTGGACCTTTTGGTTGTCATGTTACACGTTTTTCGGATTATGTTCAGCCGAAGTCACCCGTTGTGTAGGTAAGCCCGTGTTTGGGTTAGCTTGCTTAGTTTCTAGTGGATTTCTGTTTATTGCCATGCCGTGTGTGCGTTTCTATTCCGTGTTTTGTATTTCCGTTTGCTTGCCCCGTCGCTCTTTGTGATAAATAATTAAGCATGGTTTTATGTTGACCTGCGCACATCTCCCTATCAATCTGTGCGTAAGCCCCGCCGTGACAATATCCTCATTTGAATCTTTTGGTCTATTATTTTTTGTAACAATTACCGTCCAAACTCTTAGTATGTATTTTATGTGCTTTTCTGTGTCCCAGTGAGACTTGTATATCTCTAGCAGGTGTGAGAACACTCAGCACTTATTCAATTATACTCATCAATACATCCTGTGCAACATTGGCAATTTTTTATTCCGCCGGTGTATAGACCTGCTTCGTCCTTCTCCTGTGGAGAGGGGGTGTGTGGGGGGGGGTGGCGGCGGCGGAGTTAAAAAAATTTGCCGTACATATTATATAAACCTTCTTAGTATGCCTATATGGGATACTGTAGTGTGCAGTATTGACTAAATCGTCAAATACTGCAGTGTTTCAAAACATTGGGTTGATTTAATATCACAGTGACACAACATATAGATTTTCAATTTTACTATTTAAGCTGGGAGAGAGAGGGGGGGGGGCATTTCACTGTAGAGTGCCTGCCAGCACACTGACTCACTCAATGCCTCCTTAACTGCTCGCTCTCTCCTCTCTCTCTCTCTCTCTCACCTGTTGTGTACACAAGCAGGTAAGATACAAGCCAGATATTGTTCAGGTACACAAGAGTTTGTTTTGGTTGAGTGTGGTTGGGAAGTGGGGGGTGGGTTAAGTTTGTGGTAGTTTTGTTTTGTGGGTGAAGTTGGTGTAGTGGGCATAAGATATCATGAAACTGTGGCACAAGGCTATGATAAAACTTCTGTGTATGCTTTGCATAATGAATTGCTTATCATAATAATAAGGATAATAACCTTATGGGACCATGGACATACTGTAGTGAAGGACATTGTCAATTCTACTTACCTGTACTTTGCCTCATATCACCTTCGAGTGTTTGCATATTTTATAAATTTGCTGTGGATACAAATGTCTGCCAATGACTGAATGTAAATCTAAGTCACATGTAACTCTGAACCCAAGTACTGACAGAGACTGTTTAGGTATTATATGTCATTCAATTTACCATTAAAACAGCAATGTTCTCTAAGCCTGGTTTTGTATATCCTTATTCATCAACACATTTATCAGACGCCCCCATTCAGAGCGACTTACAATTAAGCAGAGTAAGTAAAGGTTAAGGCAGCATGGTGGCACAGTGGTTAGCGCTGTCTCTTCACAACTTCAGCGACTTCATGCCTAATGCTTAGTCAAGCCTCTGCTAATAACCAGGTAATTTAATTTCAAACAAATTTCAAACAAACAAAATAGTAGAACATTTATTATCTGGTGTAAATTGATGAATCTCCAGGGAACACAATCTTCCTTTGGGGAACGTTTTTAAACATTATAAATAAATAAATTAGAAATAAAAAAAGTACATTTTTTCACACAGTTCTTGAAAAACTGCAAATCGTCTGCCCATATTTGCTAGTCAAAGACTAGGCTTTTTGTGATGCCTCTTTTGTGCCAAATCATAATTCCAATCACCTGTTGACATCACCAGTTTGAAATCACATCATTATTTAGTTTTACCTCATTACTAACCCTAAACTGTCCCTGTCCCAACTGCAGGAATGGTTGTTTATTTATAAATGAAATCAGTACAGGCATAACCAAGTACCTGACTATCAACAAGTAGTGGTATGTGCTTTTCTGTGGGGAGTCTGTAATAGCCAATATTTCTGTTGGTTGGTGGTGACATTTCATAAGGTACAATTAAACTTTTGCTCTGTGAAACGTAAAGGTTTCACTGACGTATGCCCACAGGTGGCCATCATCTACACAAGAACTTAAAGAGCTAACCAAATCAAAATCACAGCCAAGGTCAAATGTATTTATATACAGAGGGTCCTCGACTTACGACACAGATCCGTTCCTAGGTGGCCTCGTAAACCGATTTTCGGTGTAAGTCGGAACATACGTACATACTGTAAGCACTTATCCTAGTCTAACACCTATCCTAACACAGTAATTATCAAAAAACGAGCCGCGTAACCGTGTATTCTTCCGCCGCGCACACCAAACACGAAGTTCGCGTTATGACGTTTACGACGCAAAACCAATTAAGTCGAAACAAGGCTTTATACAGTAAATGGGAGATGCATCGTAACCACGAAACATCGTAACTCAAGACCGTCGTAGTGCATTTTATAATAGAACATTGTCTCATTGTCATCTAGGCCCAAAGCCCTAAATGATCAAGTCTAGAATGACAGTCACAATGCTAATCTCCCTTAATATTATAAGGAAGAAACCATGGAAGGACCAAGACTCAAAAAGTTACCCGACCTTCTTGATCAGCCTAGATGATATAGGTAAAAATGAAAAATTACTTAAGTAATATGTTTATAGTAAACAGAAGCTAAATGTAAAAATGAAGAGAGAACATATTTACAGAAAATATGACAAATAAAATATAATAAAATATAGACTATGATAAATGAAAGAGAAAAGATTATAATGAGGAATATAACAGATAATATAAAACTATAGCATACAAGACAATAGTATATACAAATAAAATATTGAATAAAATAACATTGAAAATATATGTCTGCATTATTTGGTCCAGTAAACAGAGTCACTGTAGGTTCTTGTGTTCTCAGTGGGGAACTTCAACCACTCAGTCAACTGGAGGAGGGGAGGGAAAGTTATTGCCCTCTGGTGGTCTGAGTAACAGTATCAGTACTGAAAATGATGACGGCAAAAAAGCTTGAATGGAGTCAGAAATCGCTTGCAGAAACTTCCATCTTGTGTGTATTGTCCCATAAATTAGTGTTACCTTTCAAAGCGGTCTTACTTTTGCACTGACAGCAAAAGTAGATTGTTGAACTGAAGCCTGATTTATTTATTTATTTATTTTTTTGCAAATGTCCTGGAAGCTTGTGGACGTATGCTTGTTTTAGGTAACCATGGTAACCAGGTTACGTGTAGGATGTGCAGCTGAGTTTCTTATCTGTGTCTCAAAATAACGGAAATTATGGGACAATTTATCTCTGTAAACGTACCCAATTTAATTTCCAAATGTACTGAAGTAAAAGTGAAAGCCATCTGATAAATTAATTCTGTCGTAAAAAAGAAATAGTTAAAAAATGGTATACTTCATTACTGTATGAACTGCAGAACAGCTTTACAAAATCGAGACCCTAATTAGTTCTTACATAGTCTAGGCCCTAAGTAAGCAGCCAGAGGTGACAGTAAAAAGGAAAATCTCCCCGACACACGTATGGAATAATCCTTTAGAGGAACCAGGCTCAAAATCTTGAGTAAGACTGGACAAGATTAAGTTCTTAAAAGCTGAATATAAAGGGAATCAGAAATTTGAGTGTTGAGTTCATACAACATGTTAGACCAGAAACTGTAAGAGTTTTTGGTCTATGTTGCAGATTTTGTAGATTGGGTGTCACGGTGATTCACTACAGCAGGTATTACAGGAGGAATCCGATATCAGGATATTACATCAATGTCCAAACAGGTGCATCCAGAGAGTAAGAGGACCCAAACAGAAAACCGGCCTCCACCAGCATTGCATTGGAGCTGTATTACACATGCAGTCTGACAAGCGATAGAGATTACTGGAACTGATGGAAGTGAAACAAACTGTTACAGCCAGAGTTCTTACTGTTGATGAAAAGCTCTCACGCCCCACTCTTTGGCTATTCAATTTTATGTTATTGCAGAGAAATTAAAATACCTGTCAGTTTCCTTTCTAGTGAGTTCTGTCATGTATTGAGCGGAAGAGAAATGACAGACACAAGCAGGAGCACAGTCTCTTATTCATCCCTTTGTCCTCTCTCACTCACTGTCTCTCCTGCCTCTGGATCTGTACAATCACTGCCCACAATCATCCTAGCTGTCAGGTTCACATGGCCACAAAAAGATCTACTATACAAGCACACACCACATATCCTGAATAAGGATCTATCATGCAGGGCTTTTCAAATACATTGTAGTGTAGACCACTATTGCTCAATCCTTGTCATGAAGTAACTCTGATCTGCACAGTTTAGTGGTTTTTAGTATCTCATTTTTGAACTGGGTTGAGATGTGTGCAGGAACATACAGAACTATGCCAGGCAGGCTTATGTTTGCATTTACAGCATATGCCAGTTGATGTTATCGAGAGTGACTTACAACCAGTCTTACAAGGTACAAACCAGTCCATTTAGGGTTAAGGGCCCAACCAGGGAATTGTTAGGGGTGAGCGTTCAGAGCTTAAAGCCTCATGTTATATTTTTCCATGTTTATTAACACTGTGCATTCCCGAAGTATCATTACTTCTGATCCTGGCAATTGTTTTTTTAATAATTGATCCTGTTCGAGAAATATCAATATCATATGTTCATTTATATATTTGTTAGAATGTGTACCATGTCTGCTGAGGAAAATGGAGGGAAAATGCATATTGCTGTAAATAACAGTGCAAGTGTGGTTTGAAGTTTTGTAAACAAAAAAAGGGGACAAATGTCAAAATACTGTGGCAATACCACAAACCTGCTAAACATCTGAAAGTCATGAGAAGCTGTGGGAGAGGCATTCAGAGTTGATGCGGACAGATATTCCAACTGCCTGCCTCCTTGACAGAAGCTTTTCAGAGAGAGAGCAGTATAATATACCAATATTATAACCAATATAATATTAGGTTTCGTTAATAATTTGATAAAAAATATGCAGAAATTGTATTTGATGTGGAAAAGTGGTTACAGTAAGTCCCCTAGATGTGAACGTGCTTGAGCAATACATCATACAGTCATATTCAGGTTTTATCAAGAATTGGTTGTTACCGACTGTCATGCTGGGGCAGAAAGTGGGAGATGAACACTAGAAGCTGGTAAAGAGCAGAGCTTTATTAAGAAACTGAAAAAACACTGGAGAACTGAGTGCAATTACGAAACTAAAACATGGGCATAGAGAGTCCACAGACAGTCCAAAACACAGCAAACAGGAATGGCACGATACACGCAGGAGGAAAAGTGAAACCAAACAGAGACAGAAACTGTAACAGCATGAAATGTACTCAAGTCATGTCAAACAAAGGAAATGCAGGGTTTAAACAACCAAACTAAATGAGACAAACTAGAAACAGCTGAAGTAAATCAGGAAGTCAGAACGTAAGCAAATGTGACATGCCGCACAGGGATGACGTGGAAGGACCAATGGATGGGTAGTGTAGCCCAGTAGGACCAACATCATGACACCGGCTGTGTACAGTACATAGAGTACACTTTGTGGTATTATTGTGATATTTTAAACTCAGACTGTATGGCATTAAGTGTAAAAGCAGTGATGATCTTGCTGAGAAGTGGCAAGCCATAACAATGGACACTAAAATGAAAGTAAGGTGTTGTTGGAGGCTCCCTAGCTGATGCTTAGGCTAATTATGTTGGACATACAAACCTTTGGACAGGTGAACCCACTCTCAGAACTGAACTGGTTCGTATCTAGGGGACTTACTGCATTTTATAGAGCCCCAGTTAGCCGGCTAGCTCAAAAACTAGAATTCAGTCTGCTTGCAGCTTACTCGATTTGACACCTACAGAGTCTCCACTGATCACAAAGATTACTAATGCTGTACTATATGTACTAATGTTGTACTAGATGTACTTGATGTTGTGTGCATTGTTAAATAATAAACATCCCAGAACACCTTACCTATAATTAATTTATATACAACACAAAAAAAGGTTTATTGCAGCTCATTTGTCAGTAACATGTCACATACACATAGCTTAGACCTGCTGTGTGCATAGATCTATAAGGAGATGGCTAATGAGACTAACGATTTTATATTAAGTTATATATCCATGTTGTGGAAAACATAAGCATTGCTCAGTATTAAAACAGTGTTTTGTAGTAGGTTAGGCAGGAGCAAAAGAAGTGAAACAGCAAATTTATAGATAAGTATCTTGGCTAAAAATTTCCAATACCAAAAAATGTAAACTAAACTTGCTATCAGCGAGATTTCTGTAACTAAGCTTTATTAAAAGGTCAGTGCTACTGCGTTGGAGTTTGGAGTACTGGAGTGGTACTATTTTTAGAATGACTGATTTTTAGAATGTGTGCATGAGAATGGTTTATTATCTTAGTTTAACCAATGTTATCTAACATTTTTTGCTACTATCAGAAATGAGGACAGAAGATGAGGAAAAAAGGGAGCCGAAGAATGGAGGAGGAGAAAGAAATATTTCAAGGAGGATGATGGAGAGCAATGGACGGAGCAAAGTGAGTACACATTTCAGTAGACTATTATAAAGTAGTTGGAAAATGTGTGTATGTGTGAGCGCTTCTACATTTTTTGCTACTGAATGGCATTAATAATTGAGCAGTACACTGAAACCATGGTCTAACAGAATGCCTGGTATTACGTATGAACATTAAATTAATAATAGGGCATTCAGACTTTAAAAAGCTAGCAATCATTCACACTCTCCCTATGACATTTTAGGGTTTTGCTTTCTTGCTGTGAAATGCTTTGCTATTCTAGATTTTGAAAAGAAATAGCTTGAAAAATTATGTTTATAAATGGAAATGAACAAATAAAGAAATAGCACTGCCTTCCCAAAACATTCTGCTCAAGAACTCCTTACAGAAGCTGTCTGGGCTAAGTCCATATGTGTTTAGACCTTAGCAATGTCCTTGGAAGCTTGGCAGAGCTTGGCCTTACACCCTTAACCTTTTTCCTCAAGATTCAGTGCCTTAATCACTAAACCACCACTGCTGTTTTAATCACAGACTAGGACCAATAAAAATAAAAAATAGACTGGATTGTAAATTATAAGTTCCACGAGCTGGAGGAAAAATGCATTTGCACCCCTACTACAGTGTGTACCGTCAGATTTAGGAATTATTTATGAAGTAATGAGATAAACATGTCACATGACTTAACTAATTTGACAATATGAAAACAATGGGTATACAATTTTGGGTTCTCTTTATCTACTTTTAGGACTTGTGTGAAAATCCTTTAGGTCATATTTATGCAGAAATATAGAAAATTCTAAAGGGTTCATAAACTTTCAAGCAGTACTGTATTCATTTAGCAAGGACCTCTAACAAAGGTGTTTTTCCATAGTTCATGGATTCATTCAGCAAGGACCTCTAACAGACTAGTATAGTCATGGCTAATTCAGTCAGTTGGCAAGGACAGAGGAATATAGGCATTGTTCATCCATTTATTTAACAAGGACTTCTAACAAAGTAGAAATTGCCCCACTTAATTAACTAATTCAGCAAATACCTCAATCCAGAGGGACGTCATTTCAGGAAGTATGACAGGAGTATAACCATAGTTATTTTATTTAGCGAGGACTTCTAAAACAGTCGTGTACTTAACAGTTTCTGGATGACTCTCCACACACAGACTGCTCTTTCCTCAGTGGCTACTCTATTAAGTCAGTCCCTCTGGAGGAGGAGGCTCTCACTGCATGGCACCTCCAGAGTAACAGCAGTCCTCCACACATCACAGATTTACCTCCTGATACTTTTCAATTCTCACTCACACCCGGCATGCTCTCATCGGCCTTATCCCCTGAACTCCCACATCTGTATGTTTAGGCTGTGACTGTGTGAATGAATATGATTCATACCAATACTCGCAGCTCACTCATCAGGAACACGGTTGGTCACAGTGCCCTCGGATGAACGTTTCTGTGATTAAATAGAATAAGCATTGGCAGAGAGACCACCTACCATGTAGTGAATTGAAACTGATGATAACAGAATGGCATTTCACCGTTATATTGCAGAAGCCACACTGGGAAAGTTTAATTCCCTGAAATGATGGCTCTACATTTCAAGGAATGGATCAAAGGCCATTGTACACTAAAATGGATGTGCTGATTTAACACTTGATGCTAGTTTATTGTTTGTCTTCATAAGTAACAGTTCTAAAATCGCATATTATCATTTGAGAGACATGGCAAAATTAAGACAAATGCTAGTCTCACATTCACTGCAGGTTAACAATAACATAAGGGTAGCTCAGAGGTTAAGGCTCTAAACTACTTACTGGAAGGTTGTGATTACAAATCCATAGCCCATAAATCTCTCACAGCTCATTTCAACTTGTAACTGTAGGTCATTCTGGATAATGGCATCTGCTGTGTAGATTTAGTAGAATTTATGTGACAAATGCCTGTTAACAAGGTGGTTCAAATCGCGATCTCGGGATGTGTGGTGTTGCATATCCTTCCCGTGTCTGTATGGGTTTACTCTGGGTACTCCGGTTTCCTTCCACAGTCCAAAGACATGCATTAGGTTAATTGATTACGCTACATTGGCCTGATCTGTATATTTATGACTAGATTCTAAGTAACCTTGTGTATCGATGTTACCTTGCATATATTGTGGGACTGTGGTGGCTTAGCGGTTAGGGTACTGGACTATGAACCAGAGGGTCCGGGGTTCAAATCCCACCTCTGCCAAGCTGCCACTGTTGGGTCCTTGAGCAAGGCCCTTAACCCACAATTGCTTGGATTGTAAGACTGTATGAATTGTAAGTCGCTCTGGATAAGGGTGTCTGCTAAATGCTGTAAATGTAAATGTAAATATAGCCACTGATGCTGAATGCAAAGTTAAATAAACCAACCAACCAACCAAACAATGTAACCGAGCTTCTGCTAATGGAGACTTAAGGTGCTAATATGTAAAGTGGGGTATGTGTCCTAATAACATTACAATGTGTGTAAGTACATGTACAGAACAAATCGATTGTCAAACCCAGCTTGATAATGTGTAACAATAATTATAGTCAGTCTTTGCACCAGAGTCTGAGCATGTCTGGAGAATCTCATGATGGATGTCAGCTCATTACCTGAAGCTATACCCCAGGAAGAATGCTTTAAAATCTTGCAGTCACATCCCCATTAAGATCTTTCTGCTTAACTGGAGGACTGTTGTATAACACACTCAGAGAGTGCAAAACAATTCTAGATTTCAAGACTTCTAATTTGAAACAAGACTAAGAACTTGATTGGCTTTTTAATAGCTCATTGAAATTTGCAGGAATATTTCATATTCAATTATGTTACATGCAAAGTTTCTCCTCTGTTATACTGAAGGTCTATAAACTTCATCCATAGATTTAACTTGGGTTGCCTCTTTACTGGTATAAGGTTTTAAATAAACTGCCTCAGTAGTTTTTACTTTTATTTTTTATGAGTCTTGTTTAATATGACATTCATATAAGGAACAAATTATGCAGTTTCATTCTGCATACAAGAAAAGAAAAAGAAATAGAAAAAAGATTTGGAGGTCCTTTTTGGCTTTCCGAGTTGGCTGACCTTTGAAGGGGAAAAATACTATATGTTGTTTTGTACCACTGTGTCACACATGGGGGTTTAGACATAGTCCCATTAACTATTACATACTTCTTAGCTACAGCAAAAAGAAAGAATGATTATTTGGTGTATACCAAAATTCATGGAGACGAATGGAAATGAGATGCTGTGTTTGCTCATAAATAAGTATATTTCTAAGCGTATTATTCCCATAATCTTTTAGTATGTGGATTAGTTCAGATGCAGTGTGTCCAGAGAGATGGGATTAATTTGCACCTCTGCAAACTGATAGAGTCTCGATTCAACTGAATTCTACCTAATATATCTTTCCATGTGTTATCCAATATATCTTTATTAAGTTAGCATAGTTTCGAATTGGGGTATTGATTACAATTATGCTACTATCAAAATCTGATTTTAGTTTATCAAAAGTTTTTAAATTATCTAACGTCCATATACAGTGGGGCAAAAAGTATTTAGTCAGCCACTGATTGTGCAAGTTGTCCTACTTAGAAAGATGAGAGAGGTCTGTAATTTTCATCATAGGTACACTTCAACTATGAGAGACAAAATGAGAAGAAAAATCCAGGAAATCACATTGTAGGATTTTTTAAAAATTTAATTGTAAATCATGGTTGAAAATAAGTATTTGGTCAATAACAAAAGTTCAACTCAATACTTTGTAACATAACCTTTGTTGGCAATGACAGTACTAAAGATGAGAGAATTCCTTTACTAAACATATGAAGCACTGGGGTCTTAATACATCTATAATGATTTTAGCAAACTCTACACTACTCATCTGGACATGGAGTTTTGTTATTATTTATTACATCTATAAACCCCCTCTCAGTAATGGGATAAATTCAAATCATTTATACCGTTCAAGCATACCACATTTTAATTTAGATTTGATACTGTCTAGAAATTGTCATTTTAATATCAGGTTTGTGATTTATATATTTTCCAAAAAGACATTTAAAAGCATTACTAGTATCTTTATTCAGTGTTTTCCTGTTAGGTTGTTCATACTTAGCAGCTGACATAATAATCTTCTCCTTCTCCTGATATAAATTTAGCAAGATCAAGGTCTATTCCCCTATTGGTAGAACCTGTTCTACAAATATCTCGAGGTTTTGCATATAAAACGACAGCGCTAGTTATCTGTGGTAAGTGAGGATCAAGAGCTACAGCCACCAGCTTTTTAGCTTTTGCTTTGCCTGGTGCTGCAACCATTTTTCACTCAGTATCTTTATTATTAGTATTACTTAGTTTTACTCTTGCTAATCCATTTACTACTAGTTTATTCTTCTTTTCTTATGACTAATGTATGATATTATTTTTCCTATGACATAGGCATGGTGGTGCAGTGATTAGCACTGTCACCTCACAGCTGCGAGATCCCCAGTTCGATCCCGATACCTGGACTCCGCCTGTGTGGAGTTTGCATGTTCTCCCTGTGTTTGCGTGGGTTTTCTCTGGTTTCCTCCCACATTTAAAAGACATGCATGTTAGATTAATTGATATTTCCAAAGTGACCCTTAGTGCGTGAGTGTATGTGAGCTACAGTAGACTGGTGTCCTGTGTAGGGTTGTTCCTGCCTTGTGCCCTGTGTTGCCGGCTAGGCACCGGATCTCCCGCGACCCTGACTAGGATAAGCAGATAAGACAATGAATAAATGATATAGGTTTTTAAGGTTTTGCATTGTTTGTGATAGGATTGTGTTTATTTGGCCTGTGAGGTATGGAATACCTCAAATGGGAATCTCCTGGAACTTGGGGTTCAGCATCGATATACTGATACAACAAGTATACTGGGATGTGATCTGAAATGGATGTCCCCAACTACAGCATTGGATATGTTACCCAATATATTATTGCTAATAGAAAATAGTCAATTCTTGAGAAAGACTGGTGTACAATAGAGAAAAATTATTTTAGCGAAGTAAAGTATTTTTGTTGGATTGTGAAGTCTCCATATGTCTACAGTCTATAAAGAATGATTCACTGAAAGTGTCTTTAAAATGTGTGCATTCTCAAAAATGTGATGATCTAGATTTATCTAGCATAATATCCCATGCTTTGTTTAAGTCACCACTCAGGACTCAATTTGACATATTCCTCATCGTTTGAGTTTCTTAGAGAAGTAGGATATGGGTACATTTAGTTTTCTAAACATCCAGTATTTTTTCCATTTAAAAGGGTGATGCATTGGGGTACAACTCGCACTGTCAACCAGACTGGACATTTTTTTGTCACACCCAAAAAAGAAAACACGAGAACCAAAAGGTAGGTGACTGTCAAAAAAACAGATAAGTCACCAAATCTCAAGCGTTTAACAGGCATCAAACAAACGAAAACACTCTTCCAAGCATCGAACTTTCACGCTGTGTACCTTTTTGCCACCTGCTGAGGAGATAGCGCTGAATCACTGCCATCAAGAGTGGTTTTAGACACCCCTCACAATTCAGCACCAATTTTAACTATCCACAGAATGTCAAGCTTCAACAGCTTATTCAGTTACTTCCCAAAGCTCAAAAACCAAACACACAGTATCCAAACAGGAGGCTATTGTTCTTCAAATTGCTACATAGTTCAGTCTGCATCCTGTTTTTAGTACATGCATTTCTGTTGTTCTCATTCAAAAACCCTGAGCTTTCTGTGGTGAGCAGCATAATGTTGCTTTACCATTGTAGAGTGGCACATAAACGTTTGTAAACCCTTCTGAAGTTGTACATAAATATGGCCTAAAATATCATCAGATTTTCTTACTAGTCCTAAAAGTCAATAAAGAGAACCTAATTAAATGAATAAGACAAAAATATCATACAGTGGTAACTCGGTTCTCGTCGTTAATTTGTTCCAGAAGGCTTGTCGAGTACTGAGCTAATTTTTCCCATAAGGAATAGTGTAAATTGAATTAGTGGTGAGTGGTGCTTGAAAGTTTTTGAACCCTTTAGAATTTTCTGTAATTCTGCATAAATATGAACTAAAACATCATCAGATTTTCACACAGGTCCTAAAAGTAGATAAAAACAACCCAGTTCAACAAATGAGACAAAAATATTATACTTGGTCATTTATTTATTGAGGAAAATGATCCAATATTACATATTAGTGAGTGGCAAAAGTATGTGAACCTCTAGGATTAGCAGTAAATTTGAAAGTGAAATTATAGTCAGGTGTTTCAATCAATGGGATGACAATCAGGTGTGAGTGGGCACCCTGTTTTATTTAAAGAACAGCTATCTATCAAAGTCTGCTCTTCACAACACACGTTTGTGGACAAGCCAGAAGGCTAGTGGAAGAATGTTTTGTGGATGGATGAGACCAAAATAAAAGTTTTTGGTTTAAAAGAAAGGCTTGTTTAGAGAAAGCAAAACACTGCATTCCAGCATAAGAACCTTATCCCATCTGTGAAACATGGTGGTGGTAGTATCATGTTTTGGGCCTGTTTTGCTGCATCTGGGCCAGGACAGCTTGCCATCATTAATGGAACAATGAATTCTGAATTATATCAGAGAATTCAAAAGGAAAATGTCAGGACAATGTCAGCACACCAGAAACTGAAAGCAAAGGTTCAAATACTTTTGCCACTCACTAATATGTAATATTGGATCATTTTTCTCAAGCAATAATAACCAAGTATAATATTTTTGTCTAATTTGTTTAACTGGGTTCTCTTTATCTACTTTTAGGACTTGTGTGAAAATCTGATGATGTTTTAGGTCATATTTATGCAGAAATATAGAAAATTCTAAAGGGTTCACAAACTTTCAAGCACCACTGTAATCTGTTCCAGACCCCCAGAAAAGCCACACTGTATCAGGCAATATAGCTGCTAATGCTAACTGCAACCTGTGTGAGGATTCAGGACAGGATTTCCATTTCTGTTGGCTGTCAATACTATCCTTTTTAGGTTAGTGGAGACTTATTTTCAATAAGAATACAGTACTGTAGATATTAAAATAAATAAAAACATGATAAACACAGGGAAAGAGCTATTGTGAACCTGAATCACTGAATCACTGTGTAGTGAATCGTGAATGGTGAATCATGAATCGAGTTTCAGACTGGAAATGTTATGAAACCATATGAATTTGCCCTCCACCAATCCACAGTCAGGCAGATTGTGTAGAAACAGAGAAGCAGTGTTACCCTCCCCATGAGTGGCTGACCAACAAAGATCACTCAAAACGCAAGGTTTTAATGTTCTGTCAATTTTTAAAAGGAACCCAGGGTAACTTATCCAACGAAACCTCTCTCCTTGGCTAAGGTTAATACTAAACGAGTCTGCTTAGGATAACACTGAACAACAATGGTAATGCATAGCAAGTGTTTCACGAAACACTACTTACCACAAAGACCATTGCTGCCCTTCTGCACTTTACTAAAAATGCAGATTAGCAGATCATTTGTTTAACTTTGTGGAGTCCTGGAAACTTTGAATCCTTTTCCAGCTATCTTTGCGCTGTAAGGTAGAGGGAAAGGCTGTATCCTTATCACTGAAAGCAAGAAACCTGATGAGCATCAGACGAGGATGTTCTTTAATGGCAGGGCTCTGATGGAGTGTGCTGTGAGCTTCAAGATACCCCTCTTCATCTCCATTCCCAGTTTCAGATATTCATGTTTGAAGTGAATCCACAGGACACTGACCTTCAGTTCCCTCAGGTAAACCATAGATATTAACCTTTTTCCATCTCTCTCTGTTCTCCATGTTGTCCACTTTCTCTTAATATATAGCTTATCCTAGACTTGGCTTTGTGCACTTACTTAGTGAAATTAACCATCTCCATCTATAATTTTACAACCAATGCAATCATTCGTTCAGGTTTCTCACCCAGGATGTTTGCTGTATTAGTAAATAATTCCCATGCAATCTCATTAGTGTGTCTGCTAAAGTAAGTTCTGCATCTTGACCAGACCTTGGTTGTTGGATGCTTCTTGTGTTTTGTGCCATTTTACCTTTTTCGTATTTGGATGTCTGTGGTTCTTTGGCAGGTGGTGCAGTGGTTAGTACTGTCGCCTCACAGCTCTGAGATCCCTGGTTTACTCTCAGGCTCTGATTCTGTAGAGTTTGCATGTGCTCCCCCTGTTTGTGTGGGTTTTCTCGGGGTACTCTGGTTTCACTCCAAAGACATGTGTTAGGTTAATTAGTGTGTGAGTGTATGAGCCCTACAATGGATTGGTGCCCTGTCTAGAGTTGTTCCTGCCTTGAGCCCTGTATCACTAACTAGGCACCAGCTCTCCTGCGATCCTGACTAGGATAAACGGGTAAGAAAATGAACTAATTAATGTTTCTTTGTCTGTGTTATGGATGTCCCCCATAACTTATTCAATGACATCAGTGGGACTGTAGTAGCCTACAGTCTTGAAAGTTTGTGAACCCTTTAGAATTTTCAAAATTTCTGCATCATCAGATTTTCACACAAGTCCTAAAAGTAGATAAAGAGAACCCTGATGAGCAACTCTTTTTCTGAATTCAGAAAAATCCTCAGAAATCTCCTTT
Source organism: Ancistrus triradiatus (assembly GCA_025084515.1). NCBI lineage: Eukaryota > Metazoa > Chordata > Actinopteri > Siluriformes > Loricariidae > Ancistrus > Ancistrus triradiatus. Next base: position 24,161 of record JAJAGP010005061.1, read on the forward strand.
GTTCGTGTCATGATACACTTCCACAAACATGTGTTGTGAAGAGCAGACTTTGATAGATCTCTGTTCTTCAAATAAAACAGGGTGCTCACTCACACCTGATTGTCATCCCATTGATTGAAAACACCTGACTCTAATTTCACATTCAAATGAACTGCTAATCCTGGAGGTTCACAAACTTTTGTCACTCACTAATATGTAATATTGAATCATTTTCCTCAATAAAGAAATGACTAAGTATAATATTTTTGTCTCATTTGTTTAACTGGGTTCTCTATCTACTTTTAGGACTTGTGTGAAAATCTGATGATGTTTTAGGTCATATTTATGCAGAAATATAGAAAATTATACAGGGTTCACAAACTTTCAAGCACCACTGTAGTTAAGCTACTGGACTCTGGACTCTGGTTCATATCCCACCTCTGACAAGCTGCCATCATGGGTTCCAATTGCTTGGATTGTAAGAATATATCAATTGTTAGTTGCTCTGGATAAGAGTGTCTGCTTAATGATGTAAATGTGTTCGAACAAAATTTTTGCGTAAATTTTGTGGACAATAATTGCCACCAAAAACAAGGGTATTAATATGGATTTTTTGTCCACCAGTTGATTCTACAAGAGCTTTCTGTGAGAACACTTTCACACGATTTTGGAACATGACTGTTTTTGGATAATAAGCCCTGACTCACTCCTGGCATTTCAATCTCAAAGGTGTCTGATGGAGTTAAGGTCAGGGCTCTGTGCAAGCCAGATAAGTTCTTCATCAAAGTTGGTGAACCATGTATTTATGGATTTTCCATAGTGTTTTCGTGCCAGTATTCTTCATATTATGAACCTGTTAGCAGTGACTGTGGCTAAACTAACAGTAACCATTAATTACAAGGTGTACCAATGTACTTTTGTCCATATATTGTCGGTTGCAAGTTATTCATACATATAGCCTAACTGGTAAATTCCCAGGTAAAAAAAAAACTGTTTCATTTGTAGTGTAAGACACTTATCTCATAGAGCACCAGCCATTTAGGGGAAAAAAAAGGCTTACCGTACTCCTTTCTGATGGCTTTGCCCTTTCCCCTATGTAGATTAGGCAGCACTTCTGAGTCTTAAGAACATTATCCAGATAGTAATACTACACCACATCCCACTAAATCTGAAATGGTATTTGCACTTAAAGGGCAAAAAGTTAGTCATTTAAGCCAGTCAGCAGCAATGTTTTGAGAGAACTGCATTTTACAGTTGCTACGTAGCAGCTTGTGTGTGTTTTGAGAAGACTGTGTACTAATTCTACAATTCCACAGCCTTGGCCTCAAACATAGTTTAAACTAAATAGCACTCAGTGCACATTTTCTGATTATCGTCTCTGTCTGATACACCAGCCTTTTGAGTTTAAACTGTATACTTCTCATTTGTAATGACAACTTTTACAGACTTATATAAAAAATCAGAAACCACACTTACAGTGGGGCAAAAAAGTATTTAGACAGCCACTCATTGTGCAAGTTCTTAAAAGATGAGAGAGATCTGTAATTTTCATCACAGGTACACTTCAACTATGAGAGACAACATGAGGAAAAAAATCCAGGAAATCACATTGTAAAATTTTTAAAGAATTTCAAAAAATTGTAAATCATGGTGGATAATAAGTATTTGGTCACCCACAAACAAGCAAGATTTCTGGTTCTCACAGACCTGTAACTTCTTCTTTAAGAAGCTCTTCTGTCCTCCACTCGCTACCTGTATTAATGACACCTGTTTGACCTCGTTATCTGTATAAAAGACACCTGTCCACAGCCTCAAACAGTCAGACTCCAAACTCAACCATGGCCAAGACCAAAGAGCTGTCGAAGGACACCAGGAAGAAAATTGTAGACCTGCAAGAGTGAATCTACAATAGGCAAGCAGGTTGGTGTGAATAAATCACCTGTGGGAGCAAATGTAAGACATACAAGACCATTAATAATCTCCCTCGATCTGGGGCCCCACACAAGATCTCATCCCGTGGGGTCAAAATGATCATGAGAATGGTGAGCAAAAATCCCAGAACTACACGGAGGGACCTGATGAATGACTGCAGAGAGCTGGGGACCCAAAGTAACAAAGGTGCAGGCGTTGCCCCCCGGCTTTAAGCCAGAGTCCAGGTCCAGGCCCCCAACTGCTGTTTGCCAGCGCGCATATGGATGATCTAGAAGAGGATGGGAGATATAATGTGCGTCAAAAAATCGAAATAGAACCTTTTGGTAAAAAAAAACTCAATTGGAGGAAGAAGAATGCTGAGTTGCATCCCAGGAACACCATACCTACTGTGAAGCATGGGGGTGGAAACATCATGCTTTGGTGCTGTTTTTCTGCAAAGGAGACAGGATGGCTGATCCATGTTAAGGGAAGAATGAACGGGGCCATGTATAGTGAGATGTTAAGCCAGAACCTCCTTCCATCAGTGAGAGCATTGAAGATGGAACGTGGCTGGGTCTTTCAGCATGACAATGATCACAAACACACCGCTCGGGTAACAAAGCCATGGCTCCGTAAAAAACATTTCAAGGTCCTGGAGTGGCCTAGCCAGTCTCCAAATTTTGTGGAGGGAGTTGAAAGTCCGTGTTGCCCAGCAACAGCCCCAAAACATCACTGCTAGAATGTGCCAAAATACCAGCTACAGTGTGGAAACTTACAGGAAACGTTTGACTTCTGTCTTTGCCAACAATGGTTATGTTACAAAGTATGTAGTTGAACTTTTGTTATTGACCAAATACTTATTTTCCACCATAATTTACAACTAAATTCTTTAAAAATCTTACAATGTGATTTCCTGGATTTTTTTCTCATTTTGTCTCTCATAGTTGAAGTGTACCTATGATGAAAATTACAGACATGTCTGTAGGAGAACTTGCACAATCAGTGGCTGACTAAATACTTTTACTCTAAATATAATTTCTATTATTCAGAGTTCTGTTATTTTGAAAAATTAACAAAATGTGGTGTGCAAACCTTTCTAGTAGTGTTTTAATAGTTTTTGGGTTTCATATGCATATTTAAGGGGTGCCTAAACATTTTAGTGCATTTTTACCTCAAAGGCTTTACATTTTTCGGCCTTTGAGTAACTAACACAAAACAATAAAGGTGGGCGCAATAATCCCAGCCTAGGCCAAAGGTGGCTGTCCAACATGGCTGCCCCAATACCTTCACAGCTAAAGTGGAAGCATTATTTTAGATACACTGTGTCTTAAACCACAGAGTAAAATGTGAAAGATACTACTTAACAACAGGATGTGATTTGAAGTGAATATGTGGTTATTTATTCATCAAAAAATAAGAGACAACAGGAGGACAGCAAGCATTTGGGGGTAAGTGTAAAAAATGGTTTGTTTAAAGAGTTAAGATCATTTTTATACACAGACAGTTAGTTAGTTTTCGCTTAGGAATTAGTAGGTCAGGTACACCTCATGGAAATCATGATCATTTGTGTCTTTGTGTTTTCTTTGTGCAAAACTACTTTTCATCTTCTGCTTCATTTGCGGTTTTTAAAAGTAATTTCATAGCCAGCCTAACCCTTGTATGCTGTCTCCGTTTACTATTTTTTGTCAATTCTCTCTCTCACACACACACACACACACACACACTACACGTACTCACACAGTATGATTAAATCTACTGCTCCACTGCCTCTGCTGCCCTTGGGACTGTGGGAGGACAGACATCACTATATTTATTATTTTAGGTGCTGGGAGGTCATAAAATTACTGACCATTTCAGCATGTCTATTTCTCCCACTCTGCTGTAGGATATTCCTGAATATTGGATGGTTGATAATAATCGTCCGAGGTGCCTTAATGAACTTTCTCTGCAGATAGCTAAAACTGCACAAAATGAAAGGAAATGTCAGGCGTGTTAAAGAGATTAGAGAACATATAAGCTACCTCTGGGTAGCCCTAACTGCTTTTGGAGCTGTATTTCATGCTGTGTCTGAGGGGTTAGCATGCCCCTCCTCACCCGGCAAGCTACATTACATCCTCCAGTTGCTCTAGTCACCCGATTTATGTGGCTATTATTCTCAGTAGACTGTATTATGCGTATCTTATTAACTTGGAGGTATAGGTTGTTCCCAGTTGCTCAGTCACAGGCTTATAGGAAGGAAAGTGTAAAGGATACCGAATAGCAATGAGCTAAAAGCTAGCTCTCAACCCACAAGTGTGGATAGTGTACCTGTTGTGAGGTGAATTATAACTCCCAAGTCTAGAGCTGGATTTTAGAGCTGCGAATCCTTCTACGACCCCTCTTTTCACCACCAGAAGCAAGCAGTTAAAGCCCCTGTTAGAACTGAACACAGCCAACTGTAAACACCACATTGCTATATTGGCCTCTTATTACTTAGCAGTTTGTACTTGTGGAGCTGTAGGTCAGTGGTTCTCAAAGTTTATAGACACCCATCATCAAGCCAAAACCTCCAAGTAAGACCTATGAGTGAAATTTTCAAGCACACACACACACTTGTATACAGTAGGCATATTTAGCTGTGTCTACAAATGTGTATATTTAGTGCTCACATGTCTTCTTAGATGTGCTGGTTTCATGCTTTCATTGCTAAGAATCTCTCAGCACGTAAACCATTGTGATCTTGGTTCTTCCTCTGTTCCACTATAGGTGAATCCCAAACTTACACCTTGCGTGGTACCATTTCGCAGTGCTTTTTCAGGAACTAGCTGTGCCTTCTATGTCTAAAATTGGCTGTTGCAAGGGCAGGCGATTAATTAACTTTATCTTCAATGCATTCAACAGGTTTGTTTTATTTATCAGTTTGGCTTCACTGCTGCTGGCATCTGCAGCCTTCAGGTGTGAGATAATAGTCAATTTATTCGAGGCATTCATTTTTAGCTATTGTTTTTGGACAACTGCGAAAAGCTTACTGATAACATATCATAATATTGAAATATGGAAAGCAGTTAACAAGATGTAGACGTAATGAAATACGGGTGTCTGCGTAGCCCACGTGGTGAAACATGAAACACAAATTCATTTTATTAAAACAAAATGATAAAGTCTGAAACATATGCAATTTGCATATGAACATTGTAGAGTTTTAATAATTAAACAATTCCTTAATAATTAAATAATTACTAAGTACATTTTCCAAAGTCATCTGGTGTACCACAGTCTGAGAACCACTGGGCTAGATCATTGATAAAGTGGAAACTGATTCTTTATGTAGACCGAGTAATGCTTGGAAACAACCATTGGTGATGAAGTCATACTGAAAGACTGTGAAATCAGATGTATGTGCATTGACATAATTACAGATGTATAGCTGACATTGCTCTAGAATATGCCAGAAGTTGAATCTGTTCACCTGGACATAAGGTTTTGTTTCCAACTAGCTGAGACTGAAGTCGTCACTTAGATGAGTGATGAAATGTTTCTCCGACAAAACATTATGTCCAGATGAACAGATTCAACTTCTGGGATTTTTTTACCTGGATTATTGAGCATGCATCAAGACATTTTGACTTGCTTTAGAATAGTTAGTAAAAGTATATCTACACAAAGTATCCATGAAATGTGATTTCCAAATGTTTAACTTACCTTAAGGGGTATTTTTGATACTAATGATAATTGAGAAATGAAGTCATATTTGTAATTTGAACACAGCTTTCCCATAATTTCATAAAATCTCAAAATGAAACATCAGTATGTTGGTACAGTGATCCCTACGACGGATTGGTACCCTGTCTAGGGTTGGGCTTGATTAAGCAGATAAGAAAATGAATGAATGAATGAATGATTGAATAATACAGTGACGTTTCAATGTCTGAAAGTATATTTCTAAATATGACCTAAGACATTAGATTTTCACGTACATCTGAAAAGTAGATAAGGACAACACAAATTAAATAAATCCGATATTATATAGCTGTGAGTTGCAAAAGTATGTAAACCTTTGCTTTCAGTACCTAGTGTGAGCCCTTATGAACTCTCTCATTTAACTGTGACTAAATGTTTCTAATAACTGTTGATAATGTAGTCAAGACCAGTAGAGCAGAGTCTGAATCAAGACAGGGAAACATCGAGTCCAAGGCAAGACTGAGACTTTTAGTAGTCATGTCAGAGTCAAGAGCAAGACCATAAGTGGCCAAGACCGAGACCAGATTAACTTTTTTTACATCATGTAAGAATAAAAAGAACAAAATGGAAAAAATGTCATTACTTTCATTACTAATTCACTGTGCATTCATTATGCACTATATAAATATAATTAAAATTATTTATAAATAATATATTTCATCATACATTTTTTAAAATATAGCATTCAATTATATACAGATTAAAATTATTATTATTATTGTTATTATTATTGTTATTATTATTATTATTATTATTATTATTATTAAAGTCTTAGTCAAACTAAGGAAATGTGTAACTTTTGGAAGCAAATGATGGTGATGATTCTGTTTCGCATCTTCAGTCAAACTTAATCAGAAGTCACTACATAAAGTCAACTGAATATTCAACAACATCCAGTCTATCCATTTTTATTATTAATGTAAAAACATAATAATAATTCCAGATTTTGCGGACATGGAAAAATAAAGCGAGCGGAGGAAGTGCACACTTAAAGTCTTAGTGTCAGACGATTCAAAAGAAAATGACTGGATACTGAATGAGAAGAGCAGTAACATGTCTTTCCCCGTTAGCCAATCTGAGTGCAGATTTTATTTAGGCATGTAGAGCAAAGGACTCATTTATTCTAGTTGAATGGATTGTTGATATTCAATAACGATAAGAAAAAGTTCTGTACATAATTAACATTAACTCAGTAGCATTGGACTCAGCTAGTCTCGAAAACAATTTCCGAGTCCACCTTACCCCGAGACCGAGACAAAATTGAGTCCAAATGAGTTTAAGACCAAGACGAGCCCGAGACCGCTCGTTTATGGCCGAGAATAGACTCGGGTATTCCAACTGTTGATCAGTCTTGCATTTTAGCCCATTCCACCATACAGAACAGCTTCACCTCTGGGTGATGGTGGGCTCACTCACCTGAACTGCTCACTTCAGGTCATTTCGCAGCACTTCTACTGGATTAACCCAAACAACAAGTTTATTCTTCTTTAACCATTCTTTGGTATGATGCATATTTTTCAATGACAATATGTGTATCTAAGTACCAATTAGTATTTCATGCCATTAGGGTTCTGAAGCAATGGCTGCTGAAAATGGTGCAGTGCAGCCATATGTGAATAATAAATGAAGTCATTTCGAGCACTAATAGTAATTTGCAACATCAGTAGATTTAATAAGTCTGGTCAAAATTAATGTGTTTTTATGCTATTAATGGCATTTTCATTACTTCACCATGTGAGACACTCATACTTATTGGCTTTGTCCAAAGCTGGACCTTAATCACTATTCCCTAATTTCTATATATCGTACTTAGAACGATTAGCCTAAAAGGAACGAATTATAACTGCCTGGACACTCCCTTATACGGCTTTGCTCATGAGGGCACACCAACAGACCAGAGTCCAGTATAACAACTTTTTATGCCGTGCACACAAGATAACAGCTTGTGTATGCTGTTTCAATGAAAAGTAATAATTGGATTAAAAAGACTTAATTCTGAAAAGCAATGCTGTGTTTACTGAGTTATTACAAAGTATGAAATGTATTCAGTTGAGTCTTTCATTGTCCACAGGGATATGGTTATTTCTTTAGTGATAAAAATGTGATTCATTGCAATTACCACAGTAAAATCCGTGCAATTTCCTCATTTACACTCACTGATCACTTTATTAGGTACACCTTATTTTTCACTCGTCCATTTATTAGTACAACCTACCATATAGATGCACTTTGTAGTTCTACAATCACAGACAGTAGTCCATCTGTTGGTCTGTTCTCTAATGGTCAGGACCTCCACTGATCATGTACTATTTGGATGGTGGATAATTCTCAGCTCTGATCATAGTCAGATTCCTGCAGTTATCTGATTATTCATGATTATTCAAGTGGTCGTGTTATATACCATACTCCGATCTAGAAATCAGATCCGATAAATCCCATAAAGAGAGCTGGATTTTACTCCAGTAATCGGCGCATGCATACCAGTTACCCGATTTCAATCGGATTTGGCAGTCGCCGCATGAAAAAAAAGCGGTTAGCATGGTTGCCAGGTCCACTTATCCTTAGAGATTTCGCTTCTTTATGGCTTATTTACATAGACTAGGTGGGAGGGATTCTTTTCCGGAATCTGGCAACCATGGAATTAAAAACAGGAACCCGTTAAACGCTATCAAGCACTTTGTAGAGACTCTGAAACGCAATATATAGTGAAGAAAGTTAAGAATTTGATTATTTAATGTTCAAAATTGAAGTTTAAGTCACACCTATGTGAGATTATTGGCTGGTTGCAAAGTAGAAATCTGATTATTGCCATGTAAACCTGTAGGAGTCCTATTATCTGACTACTCAAGTGCTAACAAAATCTGACAAAATCGGATTAACCCAGGAAAAAAATGTACTGTGAATTTTCATAGTAAAACTTGACACTTTTAATGTGAACTTTCACAGTTTGACCATGAAGTTCACAGTTCTACTATGAATTTTTGATGGTAATTTGGCCACTTCATGGTTCTACTGTGAAATGTCATAGTACAACTGTAAACTTGGTGGACGATGAACTGACCATGAATTATTTCACAGTTGTACTATGAATTTTGGTGGTAATTTGGCCACTTCATGGTTCTACTGTCAACTTTCACAGTACATTTTTTTTTCCTGGGAAGTGCATGTAAACACACTCAGTGACACTGATGTTGTGCTGGGATAAGTGGATCAGAAACAGCAGTGCTGCTGGAGTTTCTAAACATTGTGCTCACACACTGTGCACTCTATTAGACACATATCCTGCTCCACCTGAGTTCATCTGTTGTTGTGCAGTTTGTGTTAGTCACCTTCTAATCCTTCATCGGTGCTCACGGTATGCTGGTGGGTGGACATTTTTGGTTGGCGGACTATTTTCTGTCCAGCAGTGACAGGGAGGTGTTTAAAAACTCCAGCAGCACTGCTGTGTCTGATTCACTCATACCAGCACAACAGACACTAACACACCACCAGATCAGTGTCACTGCAGTGCTGAGAATGATCCACCAAACAATGTAGTATGTAGAGAAACAAATGGACTACAATCTGTAATTGTAGAACTACAGAGTGCTTCTGTATGTGAGTGGAGTAAGTGGAGGTGATGAAATGGACAAAGAAGCAAGGAGGTGTGCCTAATAAAGTGAATGGTGAGTGTACATATGTTAATCATTTGAGAGATAGTTTTAATAGGATTGAAGGATTGTACAAAAAGCATTTGATATTAGCAAGACATGTCATCAGAGGCCATGCTCCTCTTTTCTCCGTTTGAAGGAGACCCTTGTTTAACCTCGATTTTTACACATTGTTGGTTTTGCAGCCACCAAGTTATCAGTTTGAGTTATGAGCCTCATATACAATAGCCTGACGGAGACATTAGACACTGTACGAGACTACTGCAAACACAAGTGTGATGGAGAGTTCTGCCGGCAACACAAGGGCACAAATGCAATGAACGCATTGAGCAGCTGCCAACAAGACCAAGGACTTAATTTAGGCTGTAAATGCTATAGGTCAGCCTGTTGCCTCTCGGTTTGACTGTGTGCTATTAAAAAACAAAACAAAGAAAAATCCTTGAAGGAGCAAATTGTTCTGTAAAGCTCTGTTGGCAGCTCAATCAGAACACACAGAAACACACCTCATGGCTGGCAGTGCCCATTAAGCACAGCCATGTATCACTGTTCCAGCTAAGGAACCGAGAGGACCTTAATTCAGCCCTGTTTTGTTCTCATGTTGCTGTCAAATGATCTGGTATAAAAAAGAAATAAATCAATAGTTCTACCAGTGTCTCCCTTCTCACCGGAGTAAACAGTTAGAGAATAATTGAATGAGTGCCTCTCAGACTGAAACAAATGACTCGCATCTGTGACTGATTGTGCTCATAGCCACTGTTCCCTTCCCACGTTCTCTCCTTGCTTCTTTCTCTCATGCTAACGCTATTTTTCTCTTTCTTTTGAAACACAAAGCCACTCTATTAGCAGCAGAACAAAGTTAGTTGTTCTAGTGTAATTTTTGCAAGACAAGAAACAAATTACTCTCATTATTCACTCATATCCTTTTGCTCAAGATGCTCTATTATGGCCTGGTTATATAACATGTCTATCATGAATTGACGGCTAAAAGCTCAACCACAGCTCCTTCTTTTCCTCACCGAATCCTCATCATCAAAGCCTGATAATGCATGCTGTCTGAGAGATGGCATCGGCTTCCTCAAAGCACCAGCCACACTTATATTCATGAAGCACTGCATTTTCATAGATGTACAGGTTTAAGAAAACCATGCTATTGTATAAAATAAAATAAAAAATAAAAAAAATTCACACATATTCTTTTTCAAACAACAAGTTGTTGAGACAAGGGCTTAATCCCAAATAGGATTTTAATGAGGTCCAAGGGAATTTTGCTCCCAGTTTTATTTACCATCCCACAGCTGTTATGATGCCACTCCTCGTATGATTGCTTAGGTGCTTTAGTGGACATTTGTGTAAGATCCTGTTATCCTGTTTTTTTTAAGTAGCTTTTTCTAAATCTGTTTGCAACAATGTTCTGGGTACACTACTGAATCCCCCTCCACTCCGCCCACCTGCCACATGTTTATTACATGATCTAAAGAATAAAATTTAGTGAAAAAATTAAATTTCACTAAAGTCATCTTTAAAAGGGTAATTTCATTAAAATGATACATTGGTAGAAAAAATGTACATTATCGGCATCCGTGAAAGGATATGGAAGTTTGACAGGCTTTATGACAGGGAGAAATGTGTATTTTGTTTTTGCCATTGATTTTCAAGAGTCGTTTTCTGTTCAGCCCAAGCAAACAAACCTGGGAAATAAAAAGTTCATTTTTAAGGTAGAAGTGTATTTACCAGTGTGACATTGGACTTTCCATGAGTCTCCCATGTTCAAAGTACCTTAAGACTATGGCTTTGCTCTCATTAAAAGCTTGGTTAGGGGTGGCTCGGTGGGTAGCACTTCCGCCTCACAGCAAGAAAGTCATGGATTCAGTCCCAAGATGGAGCCTGGGTCCTTTCTGTGTAGAGTTTGCATGTCTTCCCTGTGTCTGCGTGGTTTACTCTGGGTACTCCAGTTTATTCCCACAGTCCAAAGACATGCATGCTAGGTTAACTGATTACGCTAAGTTGGGAGTTGAGAGAGTGTGTGTGTGTGTGTGTGTGTGTGTGTGTGTATATATATATATATATATATATATATATATATATATATATATATATATTTTTTTTTTTTTTTATATATATATACTTTATATACACAGTGGGGCAAAAAAGTATTTAGTCAGCCACTAAATAGTCTGTAATTTTCATCATAGGTTCACGTCAACAAACTGAGAAAAAACAATCCAGAAAATCACATTTTTTAAGAATTTAATTGTAAATTATGGTGGAAAATAAGTATTTGGTCAATAAATTTGGTTCAACTCAATACTTGTAACATAACCTTTGTTGGCAATGACAGACGTCAAATGTTTCTTTTAAGTCTTCACCAGGTTGGCACAAACTGTAGCTGGTATTTTGGCCCATTCCTCCATGCATATCTCCTCTAGAGCAGTGATGTTTTGGGGCAACACGGACTTTCAACTCCCTCCACAAATTTTGGGGCTGAGGTCTGAAGACTGGCTTGGCCACTCCAGGACCTTGAAATGCTTTTTACGGAGCCACTCCTTCGTTGGCCGAGTGGTGTATTTGGGATCATTGTCATGCTGGAAGATCCAGCCACGTTTTTGCACGTATTTGCATTAACTGACACGAATTATAAGAGATGTGTACATGCACCATCGAATTAGACCTGTTAAAGATCCTCCTTGCACTGTGTAATCCTGTATAATCACAGGAAAAAAACATCCTCAACATCAGGCTTCTCCGTCTCCAGAGAAATAAGAGACCTCACTGTTGCATTAATTAAAGATCTCCGACTTATGAATTCATTCCTCTAACCCCCTAAGGTGAAAAGAGAAAATTAACATAAGCTTTTCATTTAGTTAGGTTTCATTCTACACTGAAGCTGAAATATGGGACTGTGGTAGCCTAGTGGTTAAGGTACTGGACCAGAAGGTCCAGGGTTCAAATCCCACCTCTGCCAAGCTGCCACTGTTGGGTCCTTGAGCAAGGCCCTTAACCCACAATTGCTTGGATTGTAAGACTGTATCAACTGTAAGTCGCTCTGGATAAGGGCATCTTCTAAATGCTGTAAATGTATTCCAAATGGCCAAAAGTATGAATCCACTACTTGAAAACGTGTAGATTTGGCTGTTTCAGTCATTGATGTTTACATTTAGTCATTTAGCAGACAGTCTTATCTAGAGCAAATCACAATACAATACAAACAATTTTGGATTAAGGACCTTGATCAAGGACACAACCGTGGGTTGGCAGAGATAGGATTTGAACCCTGGACTTTGAGGTCCACAGTCTAGCAATCTAACTGCTGTGCCACCACAGTCAAAATTGCTGATTTGTGTATAAAGTCTTATGTAATCTCCATAGACGTCTAGCAGCGTTATTCATACGGAAGAATTCACTCACCCTTTTAAAATGTCACACTTATAAGTGGTAGGGGTCAAAGCACCAGCTGTAGACCACACGACCTTGGACTGCACTCCACTTAATACTGAAAAATGAAAAAATTGTACTCCGTGGGAAATATGAAGGACTTAACTGAAAGGACTCCACCAGGAAAAATTCTGAACTTTTTATCAGATAAAGCATCTATTATTATATACAGTGGAACCTCTGTATTCAAACTTAATTGGTTCCGGAAAGCTGTTGTAATTCAGATTTGCTTGGAGTCGGAATCCAATTCATTTCAGACACACCCTGAGGCTGGGTCAAAAAAATTTGAATAGACTGTGTCGAATGTCCGAATCGGTCAAATAAAGAAGCACTCAAATTCTAGTCACGCCTAGTCCGACAGCTACTTAGTAAATCAATATAGCCAGCATATGGCATGAATTTAGCTATTATTGTGCTGATATGGCAATAAAATCCGATCAATTAACCACACAACCTCACAAAATTAGACTGTAAAGTGCTGCAATGTGTAGCTTCTGCCTAAGGTCTCCATTTAATTCCCATGCAGATTCAACACATTGTCTGGAGTCACACTTCACCAGCTCTCAGTCTGACAGGAGTAGCTGTCAGAAGAATGCAACGACTGTCTACCATAATGCCAAAGATGGGTGAGCTGTTAATGGTTGGGCAGCAACCTTTAGTCCCAGTAATAACAAATCATAATTCTACAGCTTACAGTGACATTTGAGAGAATTGCACACTTCCATATTTATGGTATCAGTTTGAAACACATTCAGGTACTTTGGAAGGACAATATCCGCAAACAAACATAATGCAATGATTTTGACAATGGAGTGGAAAGGCTTGACAGGCCTACATAAACCCTGACACTTACCACTGTATTGTGCAACAGTTAATGTATTGCACTATGGCCAGGAAGGGCCTTAGCACACAGCTGCTTGGACTATTCAGTAGCTGCTACAATGATTTGTCATAAGAGGGTTAATTATCCTGTTATATTTTATTATTGTTGTAAATCTGTGGTTTTGCGCATAGTTCTTGCCCTCCATAGTCACATTTTAAAATAAATGATACATCAGTGTATTAACTAGGGATCTCTGACTGTAAATTCATTCTCTTAAACACACTTAAAAGTAAATGAGAGACTAATACTGTATGGGCATTTCATAGAAATTTGAAGATAAAGGCCTCACTATACCGATATTATCTGGGATCCTCTAGGATGTTGATGAGTTTCCTCACATGTGCACTGCTTCCGTAACATTTCTACTGATCTAAGGTCAAAATGAATTGGTCATTCCAAAACATGGAGCTTCTTAATCCATGTTTTATGTAACTGCTTGTGTGTTCAGGGTGTCTTGCTGCATGAGCCACTTTCTATAGTGATACAGTTAATAGACAGATGTGCTGACATTTTGCTTTATCCATTTCCCACTTTCGTTCGGGACTCAGACACTCTCCAAAGTTTTAAGTCTAGGCTAAAGACATACCTATTTGCGCAGGCTTTTGACTAGATTTAGACCAGGATGCATGGCTTGGGTCACTGGGGCCGGAGTCTGGAGTCATGTCTGGCCTGCCTGCCTTGTCCGTTAGCCGGGAGTGTCGAGTGGGCGGTCTGGCTGAACTGGGCTT
>JAJAGP010005062.1:0-38438 GCA_025084515.1 Ancistrus triradiatus
AGAGGTTGATGGATCGAAACCATCCTCTCCTAACTTTTATCGCGACTGTGGTGGCCTAGCAGTTAAGGTACTGGGGTATGGAGCAAAAGGTCAAGGTTTCGAAGCCAAGCTGCCACTGGTGGGTCGTTGAACAAGAACCTTACCTCTCAGTTCTTTGGACTGTACATTGTAAGATTCAGTGAGTTATCAATTGTTCTTTAGAAGGCTGGCTGCTCAATGTTGTACAGGTATGCATCGATTAAAACACGCATTACGTTTCGCCAAACAGGATGTTGCCCAGAATAGACGTTGACCAAACATTACCATAGTCACAGTTTTTTAAGCTACTGTAAAAATTAAGTTCAACGGACAAAAAAACGAGTCACCTGTGACGGAAACATACCTAACAAAAACCAAGTGCCCTAAGGGATATGGCACTATCCTCCTTAGCCAGGGATTGTGGGTTCAAGTCCCATCTGGGTTGACAAACAAGCAGAGTGGCGCAGCGGTTGCGTGCTGGGCCCATAACCCAGAGGTCGATGGATCGTAACCATTCTCTGTTGACTTTTATCGCGACTGTGGTGGCCTACCAGTTAGGGTACTGGAGTATGGATCAAAAAGTCAAGGTTTCGAAACCCACCCCTGCCAAGCTGCCACTGTTGGGGCCTTGTACAAGAACCTTACCTGGCTGCTCAATGTTGTACAGGTATGCATCGTTTAAAACACGCAATACGTTTTGTAAAACAGGATGTTGCCCAAAATAGACGTTGACCAGACATTACCATAATCACACTTTTTTAGGCTACTGTAGTAAATAAGCTCCCTGGACAAAAATAATCAGTCACGTCTGGCTGAAACATAGCTGGATGCAGAAAACGAGAGCCCCAGTAGCCTAATGGATAAGGCACTCTTAAGCCAGAGTATGTGTGTTCGAGTCCCATTTGGGGTGACAAACAAGCGGAGTGGCGCAGCGGAAACATGCTGGGCCTATAACCCAGAGGTCGATGGATTGAAACCGTCCTCCGCTAATTTTTATCGCGACTGTGCTGGCCTATCAGTTAAGGTCCTGGAATATGGACCAAAAGGTCAAGGTTTCGAAGCCAGGCTGCCGCTGGTGGGTCCATGAACAAGAACCTTATCTCTCAGTTCTTTGGACTGTAAATTGTAAGATTCAGTGAGTTGTCAATTGCTCTTTATAAAGCTGGCTGCTAATTGTTGTACAGGTATGCATCGTTTAAAACACGCATTACATTTTGTCAAACAGGATGTTGCCCAGAATAGACGTTGACCCGACATTACCATACTCACACTTTTTTTTGGCCTAATGGATAAGGCACTGGCCTCCTAAGCCAGGGATTGTGGGTTCAAGTCCCATCTGGGGTGACAAACAAGCAAAGTGGCGCAGCGGAAGCGTGCTGGGCCCAGAAGTTGGTGGATCGAAACCATCCTCTGCTAACTTTTATCGCGACTGTGGGGGCCTAGCAGTTAAGGTACTGGGGTATGGATCAAAAGGTCAAAGTTTCGAAGCCAAGCTGCCGCTGGTGAGTCCTTGAACAAGAACCTTACCTCTCAGTTTTTTGGACTGTAAATTGTAAGATTCAGTGAGTTGTCAATTGTTCTTTATAAGGTGGGCTGCTAAATATTGTATAGGTATGCATCGTTTAAAACATGCATTACGTTTTGTCATACAGGATGTTGCCCAGAATAGACATTGACCAGACATTACCATAATCACACTTTTTTAGGCTACTGTAATAAATAAGCTCCCTGGACAAAAAAAATCAGTCACGTCTGACTGAAACATAGCTGGATGCAGAAAACCAGGGTATGTGTGTTCGAGTCCCATTTGGGGGTGACAAAAAAGCAGAGTGGCGCAGTGGAAGCATGCTGGGCCCATAACCCAGAGGTCGATGGATCGAAACCGTCCTCTGTTAACTTTTATCGCGACTGTGGTGGCTCAGCAGTTAAGGTACTGGAATATGGTCCAAACAGTGCTCCAGCAGATCGACGAGAGGAGAACAACAACCGCAGTCTAAGCTTAAACCAATGGTGATTCCATATGTGGCAGGAACATCTGAACAATTGAGACGCATATTTGCCAAACACCGCGTCTCAGTGGCTTTCAAACCCCAAAACACGTTACGCCAGAAACTGGTCCACCCCAAGGATCGGGTCCCCCAGCACAAACAGAGTAATGTAGTGTACGCTGTGAAGTGCCAGGAGGATTGCCAGGAATTGTACATCG
The DNA here is from genome assembly GCA_025084515.1 of Ancistrus triradiatus. Lineage (NCBI taxonomy): Eukaryota > Metazoa > Chordata > Actinopteri > Siluriformes > Loricariidae > Ancistrus > Ancistrus triradiatus. The sequence continues at coordinate 2,225 of JAJAGP010005062.1, forward strand.
GGGAAACCAAACAGCCACTGGCGAAACGGATGTCACAACATAAAAAAAAATAGAAGAGCTACCTCATCAGGTCAGGACTCGGCGGTTTACCGGCTTAACAAACTGTCTGCTGGTAGCCATGCACAGATAGCTGCCAAAGAAATAACAACATTAGACTAAAGCTAGGATTACTTAACATTAGATCACTTACAAACACAAGCAGTGTGATTGTAAATGAACTGATCACTGATAAACGCTTACACGCTCTCTGTCTCACTGAGACTTGGATTATTAGACCTGATGAATATTTAGCCTTAAATGAAGCCTCACCTCCCTGGATACAGTCATGCTTAATGGCCCTCGTCCTAATGGTCGGGGGGGGAGCATAGCCACAATTTTTGACAAAGAGTTAGGTGTTACAGCTAAATCCATTACAAAGGCTAATTTCTTTTGAAATACTGATTCTTAATGTGACTGATCTATCGTTATGAAGTCAAAACCACACTCTTTTCAGCTTATCACTATTTAACACCCGGGTACGCCCGCCCTGGTCCCTATTCAGAATTTCTTCAGGAATTTGCTAACTTTCTTTCCTGCTTACTACTGTCAACAGATAAGGCTTTAATTGTAGGTGATTTCAATATTCACTTTGACAATGAGCAGGATCCACTTAAAATTGCTTTCGAGTCCATCTTAGAATCCATGGGTATCACTCAGAATGTGAGGGGACCAACCCACCTCTGTAATAATCATACTTTAGATCTAATATTAACATTTGGTATCAATATAGATAACCTTGATGTTTTCCCGCAAAGTGATTCAATTTCAGATCACTATCTTTTAGTATTTGAGCTATCTCTAATAAATAAAATCCTTCTGCCTCGTTTCTCACACCAAGCGCACTATCACATCTGCTACTTTTTCCAGCTGCGTTTATAAAAACCTACCAGACTTGAAATTTAATACACCTACGGAGATAAATTCATCTTGAGTGTGTAAATGACCAATTAGAATGTGTGCTTTGCTCAACTCTGGACACGACTGCCCCTGCTAGGGTCAAATGTATTAGGGAAAAAAGGCTAGCACCATGGTATAATGACAACACCCGTACCTTAATCAAAGAACATGGCATCTAGAGCGCAAGTGGAGACATAGTAAACTGGAGGTGTTTAAGATTGCTTGGAGGGACAGCATGGCAGAGTATAAGCAATGCCTCACTAAAGCTAAGGCTGCATACTTCTCCTCAGTCATAGAGAAAAAATAAGAATAATCCAAGATTTCTCTTTAATACAGTCTCCAAATTAACAAAAAATCTTACCGAAAGTGACTCTCCCATTCTGTGTAATTTTAGCAGTAATGATTTCATGACTTTCTTTAATGATAAGATAGAAAACATTAGGCATAAAACTCAATGCTCATCACACAACATCGCCAAACTATTCATCAACCTTCCATATGCAGCACTAGTGAAGACATCTGTTCAATGAGCTGTAAATCAAGATTAGAATCTTTTACCCCCCCATTACTAATACTGAACTATCCGCACTGATCAGCTCATCTAAGTCATCAACATGTGTATTAGATCCAATTTCCTACACGTTTACTCAAACAAGTAATACCTAGTATTATAGAGCCACTGGTTAGTTTATTTAAATTCATCCCTTACCATTGGTTATGTGCCCAAATCCGTTAAGTCTGCCGTTATCAAAACCACTGATTAAAAAAGCCAATCTTGACCCTTGTGTGATATCTAATTATAGACCAATTACAAATCTACCGTTTCTGTCCAAAATCTTAGAAAAAGCCGTCTAGCAGCAGCTCTGCAGTTAACTCCAAAGGAATGAAATTTATGAAACATTTCAGTCTGGCTTCAGGCCCTGTCATAGTACTGAAACAGCATTACTTAGGGTACTAAATGACTTGTTAATGTCCTCAGATAAGGGATGTGTTTCTTTTCTTGTTCTGTTAGATTTAAGTGCAGCATTTGACACTATATAGATCAATGATGTTTTACTAAACAGACTAGAAAATACTGTAGGTATTAAGGATCAGCCCTTTCTTGGTTTTAAATCCTACTTAACCGACCGGTACCATTTGTTCATATAAATAATCTAAGGTCTAAGCCCTCAAAAGTGAAGTATGGCGTGCCTCATGGGTCAGTGCTTGGCCCGCTTTTATTCTCTCTGTACATGCTGCCACTAAGCTCAGTTATATTCGTAAACATGGCATTAATTTCCACTGCTATGCAGATGATACACAGCTGTACATATCAGCCAAAAAACTAATGACAAGCCTTACAATCAACAAAATTGAGGACTGCATAAAGGAAATAAAAGATTGGATGCTATTTAATTTTTCTCTTACTTAACTCAGATAAAACTGAGGTTCTATTAGTGGGACCCAAGGCTGTGAGAGACAGGTTGGCTACATCGATCCTAAATCTAGATGGCTGTCCAGTATTGCCCAGTCCATCTGTATAAAAACCTAGGTGTCACATTTGATTCAGATCTCTCCTTTGACGCACACATTAGCAGCATCACTCGAATTGCTTTCTTTCAATTACGTAATGTCGCTAAACTTAAAAATATCCTCTTTTAATGATGCAGAGAAACTTGTTCATGCGTTTATAACCTCAAGGTTGGACTGCTGTAACGCCTTACTTACTGGATGCTCTAGTAAATCTATAAATAAACCTCGTAATAGAACTATAAATAAAAACTTGTAAAGATGCTTTGAGACAATGCTCCATTGTAAAAAAGTGCTATATAAATAAATCTGACTTGATTTGACTTGACCTCAGTTAGTTTCAACAGAATGCAGCTGCCCGAGTGCTAACTCGAACTAGAAAATTTGATCATATCACTCCTGTTTCTATCATCACTGCACTCATTACCAGTCAAATTCCGCATTGATTACAAAAAATACTTCTTAGAACTTATAAAGCTCTACATGGCCTGGCCCCACATTATCTGAGTGAACTCTTAGAGTTTTACAATCCAACTTGTTTACTTCGTTCGCAGGGTACAGGACTTCTTTTATTTCCTAGAATTAAAAAAGTCACAGCAGGGGAAAGGCTTTCTCATACATGAGTTCCAGACCAGTTTCCAGCCTCACACATGATGTTCATCCGCTGCAGTTTCACTCAGCTGTTTCCGTCATCAGCTCCAGCCCCATCATACCCGGGCCACTTAATGCCGATGTGCATACTTCACATTTTTATTCGAACTTTGACTCCATGACTTTAGTCCTCGTTCTTAGATTTTATCATCTACGCCGTCCAAAGGAGGTTGGGTCCCTTTTTGAGTCTTGGTCCTCCCAACATTTCTTCCTATAACACTCAGGAGTTTTTTTCCTTGCCACTGTCGCCCTAGGCTTGCTCAATTTGTGATTGGACATAGTTATTAGGAGATAATCTAAACTTGTAAAGTTGCTTTTGAGACAATGCTCCATTGTAAAAAAGTCAAGTCAAGTCAGATTTATTTATATAGCGCTTTTTTACAATGGAGCATTGTCTCAAAGCAACTTTACAAGTTTAGATTATCTCCTAATAACTACGTCCAATCCCAAATTGAGCAAGCCTAGGGCAACAGTGGCAAGGAAAAACTCCCTAGTTCTAGGAAGAAAACCTTGGAGGACCAAGACTCAAAAAGGGACCCAACCTCCTTGGGCGGCGTAGATGATAAATCTAAGAGCGAACAAAAGTCATGGAGTCAAAGTTCGAATAGAATGTGAAGTATGGACATCGACATTAAGTGGCCCGGGTATGATGATAAATCTAAGAGCAAAACTAAAGTCATGGAGTCATGGTCGAATAAAATGTGAATTATGCACAGTGGAGCTTCCATCAGATGAACATCATGTGTGGGGCCCGGAACTTGCCGGAACACAGCTCAAGAGAGAAAACAGAAAATGTAATTAGTTATTTGATTAAGAGCACAGTGTTTTATTAACAATCACTGATGCCAAGTGTAGCATGAGACCCCCCGGCAGCATTAGCTATAGCAGCATAGCTAGAAAGCTAGAAAGAGGAGAACTGGTAGGAAAACACAGCCAAGAGGGATCACATGAGACATTGGCAAACCCCCACGAGCGGCAGAAGACAGCAACCCAACGTCTCTGATCACCATAAGACTCTTTTGACTATGAACCCCCAGCTCTGCCCTTATTCTAAGGCAAGGATGCATGAGTCAAGATCACGAGGACCGAAGCCTAGTTCACAGCCAGACCGCCCACTCGACACTCCCGGCTAGCGGACAAGGCAGGCAGGCCAGACATGACTCCAGACTCCGGCCCTCTGCAACCCAAGCCATGCAACCTGGTCTAAATCTAGTCAAAAGCCTGCGTAAATAAGTATGTCTTTAGCCTAGACTTAAAACTTTGGAGGGTGTCTGAATCTCAAACAAAAGTGGGAAGTTTATTCCATAGTTGGGGGCCATGTATGAGAAAGCCTTTCCCCCTGCTGTGACTTTTTTTTAATTCTAGGAACTAAAAGAAGCTTTATAAGTTATAAGAAGTATTTTGTAATTAATGCGGAATTTGACTGGTAACCAGTGCAGTGATGATAGAACAGGAGTGATATGATAAAATTTTCTAGTTCGAGTTAGCACTCGGGCAGCTGCATTCTCTGAACTAACTGAAGTTTATTTATAGATTTACTAGAGCATCCAGTAAGTAAGGCGTTACAGTAATCCAACCTTGAGGTTATAAACGCATGAACAAGTTTTTCTGCATCATTAAAAGAGAGGATATTTCTAAGTTTAGCAATATTACGTAATTGAAAGAAAGCAATTCGAGTGATGCTGCTAATGTGCGCATCAAAGAAAAGATCTGAATCAAATGTGACCCCTAAGTTTTTTACAGACGGACTGGGCAATACTGGACAGCCATCTAGATTTAGGATAGATGTAGCCAACCTGTCTTCTCACAGCCTTGGGTCCCACTAATAGAACCTCAGTTTTATCTGAGTTAAGTAAGAAAAATTAAATAACATCCAATCTTTTATTTCCTTTACACAGTCCTCAATTTTGTTGATTGTAAGGCTGTCATTAGGTTTGGCTGATATGTACAGCTGTGTATCATCTGCATAGCAGTGGAAACTAATGCCATGTTTACGAATAACTGAGCCTAGTGGCAGCATGTACAGAGAGAATAAAAGCGGGCCAAGCACTGACCTCTGAGGCATGCCATACTTCACTTTTGAGATCTTAGACCTTAGATTATTTATATGAACAAACTGGTACCGGTCGGTCAAGTAGGATTTAAACCAAGAAAGTGCTAATCCCTTAATACCTATAGTATTTTCTAGTCTGTTTAGTAAAACATCATGATCTATAGTGTCAAATGCTGCACTTAAATCTAACAGAACAAGAAAAGAAACACATCCCTTATCTGCGGACATTAACAAGTCATTTAGTACCCTAATCAATGCTGTTTCAGTACTATGATGGGGCCTGAAGCCAGACTGAAATGTTTCATAAATTTCATCCCTTTGGAGGTAACTGCAGAGCTGCTGATAGACGGCTTTTTCTAAGATTTTGGACAGAAACGGTAGATTTGAAATTGGTCTATAATTAGATATCACACAAATGTCAAGAGTGGCTTTTTTAATCAGTGGTTTGATAACGGCAGCTTTAAAGGATTTGGGCACATAACCAAAGGTAAAGGATGACTTTAAAATAACTAACAGTGGCTCTATAATACTAGGTATTACTTGTTTGAGTAAACGTGTAGGAATGGGATCTAATAAACATGTTGATGACTTAGACGAGCTGATCAGTGCGGATAGTTAAGTATTAGTAATTGGGGTAAAAGATTCTAATCTTGATTTACAGCTCATTAAACAGATGTCTTCACTAGTGCTGCATCTGGAAGGTGGCTGAATAGTTTGGTGATGTGATGAGCATTGAGTTTTATGCCTAATGTTCTCTATCTTATCATTAAAAAAAGTCATGAAAATCATTACTATTAAAATGACACAGAACGGGAGAATCACTTTCTGTGGGGATTTTTATTAATTTGCAGACTGTATTAAAAAGAAATATTGGATTATTCTTATTTTTCTCTATGATTGAAGAGAAGTATGCAGCTTTAGCTTTAGTGAGGGCATGCTTATACTCTGTCATGCTGTCCCTCCAACCAAGCTTAAACACCTCCAATTTACTATGTCTCCACTTGTGCTCTAAATGCCATGTTCTTTGCTTTAAGGTAGGGGTGTGGTCATTATACCATGGTGCTAGCCTTTTTTCCCTAATACGTTTGACCCTAGCAGGGGCAGTCATGTCCAGGGTTGAGCGAAGCACACATTCTAATTGCTCATTTACACAAGATGATTTATCTCCATAGGTGTATTAAATTTTAAGTCTGGTAGGTTTTTAATAAACGCAGCTGGAGTAGCAGATGTGATAGTGTGCTTAGTGTGATAACGAGGCAGAAGGATTTTATTTATTAGAGATAGCTCAAATACTAAAAGATAGTGATCTGAAATCGAATCACTTTGGGGGAAAACATCAAGGTTATCTATTTTGATATCAAATGTTAATATTAGATCTAAAGTATGATTTTTAATTTTTCAACAAATTTAACCCCCCCACAAGTCTTTTTTTTTTTTTCGCCTTCTTTTTTTTTTTTACGGGGCTGTTGCCTTTTTTGGTTTTCCTTTTTTTTGTTTTTTTTCTTTTTGTCTGTTTTTCTTTTTTTTTTTCTTTTTTTTCGTATCTTTTTTTTGTATTTTCGTTTTTCTTTTTTCTTTTTGTCCTTCTGTCTTGTTGTTTGTTCTTTTTGCGGTTTTTTTGTTGTCTTTTGCTTTTATGGTGCTTCTCCGCTCGTTTTTTTTTTTGGCTGAATTTGGTTGGTGTCTATTTTTTCTCTCTCCCTTCTTGTGTCGCCGGTCGTTTTGGGTTGGTGTTCCCATCACATTCTGAGTGATGATATCCATGGATTCTAAGATGGACTCGAAAGCAGTTTTAAGTGGATCCTGCTCATTGTCAAGTTGAATATTGAAATCACCTACAATTTTAAAGCCTTATCTGTTGACAGTAGTAAAGCAGGAAAGAAACGTTAGCAAATTCCTGAAGAAATTCTGAATAGGGACCAGGCGGGCGGTAAATAGTGATAAGCTGAAAAGCAGTGTGGTTTTTGACTTCCATAACGATGGATCAGTCACATTAAGAATCAGTATTTCAAAAGAAATTAGCCTTGTAATGGGATTTAGCTTAACACCTAACTCTTTTGTCAAAAATTGTGGCTATGCCTCCCCCCCGACCATTAGGACGGAGGGCGACTAGCATGACTGATCCAGGAGGTGAGGCTTCATTTTAGGCCTAAATATTCATCAGGTCTAATCCAAGTCTCAGTGAGACAGAGAGCGTGTAAGCGTTTATCAATGATCATTTCAGTTACAAATCACTGCTTTGTTTGTAAGTGATCTAATGTTAATGTAATCCTAGCTTTAGTCTAATGTTGATTTATTTCTCTTTTGCAGCTATCCTGTGTTTATACTAATGAGGTTATTAAAACAGACTTTTTGAAGAGCGTTTACGTTTTAGGGCAGATGCGGGTAACAGACCCAGTTTTCAATAATGTGGGTTCTGGGTGACGGTGCATGGCTACCAGCAGACAGTTGGTTAAGCCGGGTCTGTCTGCTGCCTGACCCTGCTCTGGATAGTCAGCCCCTAACCAATCGGGCCATAAGACTATGGGCAATGTTGCAGGAGATGAGAGCAGCACCCTCCCGAGTGGGATGGACAACCGTCCCCATCCTAAAAGGCCAGGCTTACCCTCAAAGGTGTCCAGTTGTCTATAAAGCCCACGTTGTTTTCAGAGAGCACCACTTGGACAGCCAGCAGTTTCAGTGACCATAACCTGCTGTAGGCTTGGTCACCTCGCCGCATTGGGATGGGGCCAGAAAGAGCTACTACAGCATCGGACATCGCCTTCGCCACGCTAACCACCTTCACAAAATTAGCCTTAGTAACCTCTGAACTGACGAAGGCGTATATCATTAGCCCCCTACATGAATAACTATACCTATAGAATCTGCGGCTTCTCGAGTTCACGAAGACTCGTTACAATGTCCGGCTCCGGGGATACAGAGAACTCTAGCTGCTGGTGTCCCTAAAGGGGTAGCAAGTTTTTCACGTGTCCGTAAAATAGAGTCACCTATGACCAGAGCTCTTTCACAGGCTGCTCAGTGGTGTGTTTCAACTGAGGAGGGCAAACCTGTGGACACGTGAACAGGTAAAGAGTGGTGCTCTCGTGGAACTAGCCTTACCGACTACGTCGCCGAACCGTCACCCACTTGCCCTGCTGCGAGGACTCTGCCGGGGGCTAAATCTAACTTCGCTTTTGGCATCCAGATCTGCTAAGCTAGGAGCTGAGCTAGCCTTCTCTAATGTCTGGATTAGACGACACTCTAAAACTACAATCTTCTTCGTCAGACTGGCTTACAAGCCTACACCTATCACGTAAAATTTACACTCATGACGGAGGAAGAATAGCTAAACATGCCACACTCGGCACAGGGAACAAGCACAGCAGAAGCCATGTTAGTACAAATTAATGAATTATAGGTACTTAGCTTTCGGGTGGTGTTGTGGGGTGCCGAGTGAAGATATGGTTCAGCTGCAGCCGATGGTCCAATGCAATGCTCGATTAAAGCGTTAATACAAGTTAAGTCAACACAAAACGTCACAAAAAAACTAAGTCTCAGAAAGAAAATGGGAAAGACTGTAAAAAAAGTTATAAAAACACACACTACTGCAAAGGAAGACGCAACTCTGGTAATTAGCTAATGGCTAAACTACTGCGACACAAGCCGGTATACCTGTAAAGTTTATTAAATAACGATTAGCGGCAAAAAATATAATAATCTGCCGGTACGAGAATAAATGATTAAGATGTTGTAAAAACTTACTATATATACGATATATATGATACAGATGCGATCCGGAATTAAATTATATCAAGGTAATAAGCTGCTAGCAGTTACGAACGGCGGATCAGTCTGGGTTGCCAGCTCCTCGCAATCCTCGCGTCAGTTCTCTCAGCGTTCTCTCCTATAAAAATATAAATAAATATAAATAAATATGACTTGACTTGACTAGTAGCAGTAATCAAGAGTCCCAGTGGCCTAATGGATAAGGCACTGGCCGCCTAAGCAGGGATTGTGGGATCAAGTCCCATCTGGGGTGACAAACAAGCAGAGTGGCGCAGCAGAAGCGTGCTGGGCCCATAACCCAGAGGTCGATGGATTGAATCATTCTCTGCAAAATTTTAATCAGGACTCTGGTGGCCTAGAGGTTAAGGTACTGGAGTATTGTAGCGTTCATAGCTGGATTGACAGTCATTAAAAATCTGGTTATGCTTGATCTACAACCTCTCCATCAAGTCACAAACATTACGACACTTTGGAATGCAAAAGGCCACCATCTCGAACAGACTCTTCACAGACTAATGGCCATGATAAACAACCTTTTTCTCAATACAACAGGAGAAACTTCGGATTTGGTCAAGCGTCAGATAACCTGTGCATCTCACCATCATAAACTAAGCCAATGTGTTAGTCTTAAAAGGATTTCTGACAGTCACCACCCCAGACTCACCCCTTTCCAGGAGGAGTCTGGCCTAACTTTTGCAAAGAAAAACAAAGATGCCTGCTCACATGTCAATTTTACGACCCGCTGGTCCAGCCAGAGCCAGAGCCTGGACAAAAAAATTAGTCACCTGTGACTGAAACATAGCTAGTAGCAGAAAATGAGAGCCCCAGTGGCCTAATGGAAAAGGCACTGGCCTCCTAAGCCAGGGATTGTCGGTTCAAGTCCCATCTAGGGGTGACAAACAAGCAGAGTGGCGCAGCGGAAGCGTGCTGGGCCCATAACCCAGAGGTCGATAGATCGAAACCGTCCTCTGCTAAATTTTATCGGGACTGTGGTGGCGTAGCGGTTAAGGTAATGGAGGGAGGACCAAAAGGTCAAGGTTTCGAAACCCACCTCTGCCAAGCTGCCACTGTTGGGTCCTTGAACAAGAACTCTCCCTCTCAGTTCTTTGGACTGTACATTGTAAGATTCAGTCAGTTGTCAATAGCTCTTTATAAGACTGGCTGCTAAATGTTGTACAGGAATGCATCGTTTAAAACACACGCATTACGTTTTGTCAAACAGGATGTTAACAGGATAGCGTGCTGGGCCCATAACCCAGAGGTCGATGGATCGAAACCATCCTCTGCTAAATTTTATCGGGACTGTGGTGGCCTTAGACGGGTACTTGAGTATGGACCAAAAGGTCAAGGTTTCGAAACCCACCTCTGCCAAGCTGCCACTTTTGGGTCCTTAACTCACAACTGCTTGGTTGTATCAATTGAAAGTCGCTCCAAATAAAGGCGTCTGCTAAATGCTGTAAATGTAAATGTAATAGCGATCCAGTTCAGATGTGTGACTGCTCCTGAATGTTCATTATGCCAATCAGTCACATTTGCAGACCTGTGAACGCGAGAACTGTCATCTTGGAATACAAAAAATTACCTCAGTCAGCTGTGACTGAAACATACCTAATAGCATGTAATACCTCCAGGCATTCGATTTGGCATGGACTGGACAACATTTACAAGTATAGCATTTAGCAGACGCCCTTATACAGAGCAACTTAGCAATTGTGGGTTAAGGGAATTGCTCAAGGACCCAACAGTGACAGACTGGCAGAGGTGGGATTTAAACCTTGGACCCTCTGGTCCATATTCCATTACCTGCAACTTTCTGGATGTAGGAGACACCAAGGTTCAGCCACTCTTGCGTCAGTGCCACAGAAGCCCCACAGATTTTGAAGAAGATTCACATCTGGGGATTTTGCGGGCCAGTCCATTTGTGTGACAGCTCCTGAATGTTCATCATGTCAATCGGTCACATTTGCAGGACTGTGAACATGAGAATTGTCACTTCATGCAGGCATAGGAATGTTATGTTTCTCGGTAAGATAATGAGCAAAAGGCAAAACCTGGTTGTACAGCAGCTCAATAAAAATAATCTCACTATCACTATGAAATGCACTACCATGTGTAATTGGACTAATCAAACTACTTGATAGAACTGAAGCAATATGTGAATGCTAAAATGTAGGTCAGAAGTGGCTCAGCGGTAAGTAATTGTCACTCGCTTTGAATAAAAAATTCAAATCTTATGCACTGTAAGCATGTACAGGACTATTAAATATTTACCAGAAGGTTGAGGGTTCATGCTGATCAGATTTCCCTCATCAAATAGTCGACATAACAGAGCATAATTTAAAAGTCCTCTAGGTTGGATGGAAGACACAAGGCCTCTATCCATCAGACAAAAGACATGGTGTCACAGCTCAGCATGCCTGTGCTTTCCTCTTTCCATGGGCCATCTGCTGCTTCCAACCCCTTTCTTTACACAGATTCATAATTTCAATTATTATTAGATGTGAAAGCTTTAAACTCATTATCACACATCACCATGGCAACGTTTGGCACACAAAAAGTATGAGTATATGGAAGGAAACCAGAGAACCCATAAGAAACATTAATTGGTAATGGAGAACATGCCAAACACCACACAGACTCTAACTGTAGGTAAAGACCCTAGGTGAACACCGTTAGCTGTGCAGCACCAACGCTACCTGTTGCACCACCATGTTTTAATACCGTAATGAATGTAGTAATTCGGATAGACGCTGGTTCTGTTCTGAGCAATACGATTTCTGGAATATACCCTCATTTCATTACACCTGTTCAGCTGCTCCTTAAGCCAAATATGTAGTCACATGGCAGAAATGCAATGCATTTGGGCATGTAGACCTGGAAGAAAGGTGATTTAAGTGATTTTTGGTCTTGCCATTGTTGGTGCTAGATGGGCTGGTCTGGATTTTTCAGAAACTGTTGGTCTACTGGGATTTTCATGCACACTCTTCTCTGGGGTTTACAGAGAATGGTCACAAAAAGAGAAACTATCCAGAGATGTACTTTTAGTGAAAATGCCTTGTTGTTGCCAAGAAATCTGCAGCAACTGCGTGATTTTATCATGTCGGTATGGACCAAAATCTCTTAGAAACGTTTCCAGCACCTTGTTGAATATATGCCAAGAAGAAATAAGGAAATTCTGAAAGCAAACTGCGGTATAAGCAAGGTGCAGGCTTAATACAGTGGCCGGTGAGATTCAAGTCAGAACATGAATGGATAGAGTTTGATCTCGTATATTCATTCAGGCACAGAACCACAAGGGAATTAGATGGCTGTATATCAGATTCACCACTGGGTGGCACTATGTCCCTCCTCTTATGCAGCCCTTACGTCCCCCAGACACTGCAAATATGATTCCACTGCTCTAGAACGTTTAAATTAAACCAAGGTCTGAGTCAATTCAGCGTTCCAACTTTACAATCAGCTAAACATGGGGTTCCCTGTACTGGAACTGAAAAATGAGGTAACCATTCTTGCTCATTGACGCACACTAAACAACTGATGGAAAAAGCGCTACTGCAACATGGTGACTGGTGATTGAATTCGTTAACAAATCAGTTAAGAAATATTTTAAACGAATCTATTCACAAGCAAAAAATGAATCAAAATTATGTCATTCATATAATTTCAGACTCTACTTGATGGTGAATTGGGAATGTTATGTATAGTCTATGGTATAAATGTTGATGTAAATATTAATTGGATATTCACTAAAAATATAGGATATGGAGTAACACGTTTTCAAAAAGTCGATCTTAACAATGAATAAGTTGATCAAGGGTGTGTGTTACAAAGGTGTGCAGTCCTACAAAACAAAATCTGATTCTGCTATTCTCAAGAAATATACGTTCATTTAAACAATGACATTACCAAAACACCTTTGGTTGGTCTAGAAAGTAGAGATCCATGAAGATGCTAAGTATTTCAAACGACCTGTTTGTTCATCAGTTCACAATAACTGCTTACAAAAAGTGGAACTTCAGAACAGTTGCTATTCTCGTTAGGAGGTGGCATCTCGCAAAGACAGCACCAAAACGTGCATTGCTGAAGGATGTGAAAAAGAATCAAAGGGTAACAGCAGAAGACCTTTGGTAATCTCCAAATTCTCATGTCTCGGTGCACATTTCAAAAGGTTTCTCAAAACTGCACAACACTGTAATCAGAGGAAAAAGAGCTCTGTGCAGTGAAGCGTGGTGGAGGGAGCATCATGGTTTGGGTTGCAGAATGATTTGAAACACATTAGATTAAAGTCTATCCATATCTAAAGCCATTTCAGATGTTGTGGTATGACCTGAAGAGAAACATTCATGCAAAGCCCAGAATTGTCACATATAGATTCTCACACGAAATGTACAGCCATTTAGCAAATTCCTACAGACACACTCTCACTCTTCATATCTGCATAATCCAATTCAGGGTCAAGGGGGTGCAGCACAATAGAAAGTAGGGCAGATTCAGACACACAAACACAGACTCACACACAGTCACACTAGCACATTTTAGAGATGTCAGTTGACCTAACATGTCTATGGGAGGAAACTGGAGTACCCTGAGGAAACCCAAGCAAACTCCACACAGGCAGTGGCTGGGCAGACTCAAACCTGGGTCTCTGAAGATATACATTGTTAACGTGCCATCCACCATGGAGAAACCTGCACCTCACAACTGAGAAAATCTTGAAACACGGTACAGTCCGAGCAGTTTTATGTTGCCCAGGACCACAACAGTGGCAGCTTGGCAGGGAACCTCTGGTCAATATAGTAGCCTACATGGGTTCACATACTTTTTCAGTCAAGACTCTAGCTAAATTATTTATAGATCGTAATATTTGGTCGAATCCAGGTAGAAAACGCTGGAGTATTCGTTATACAGAGTCACAAACACTAGCTTACTTTTCTGACTGACTGGATCGCCTTTTTGTGAACGGCGGTGAATTTGCGCATGCGTGGTGAGGTCACTCCTCCACGCTGTGTCAGAATTTCTCCGGCTGAATTGGAGTCTAGACAGGAGGCGGAGCTTACGGTATAAAACCGAGCGGCAACATCACCGGGACAAGAGTCAGAACTAGAACCAATGATGGAGAGCCCGAGGACCTTCTCTCACCCTCCAGCCTCCAGTACGGACAGGATGTGCGAGCAGAACAAAGCGAGGAGGAGAGAGGAGCAGAGCGGCACCGGGACCGACTCATCCCGCATCATCACCGACCCGCTCACCGGGAAATGTTACTGCCGTGGGAAAGTGCTGGGAAAGGTGCGCATTTACTGCAGCCATGCACGCTAATATTCAAACTCTTAGGCTGTTTGAGTTTCATTGGTTAACTTCAATTTCATGTAAAACCTCATAAATCGATAAAGTCGTTTTACTGAAAATGTTTTGAGAACCCTGACTGAGTATTGGATTCACAAAGTATCGCACTGGATAACCGTTCTGTGCAATAGCATGTATAAAAAACGAAATACCTAGTTGCACTGAATACAGTAAAGGGGTAAATCAATTGTTATCCTGCAGTGTGCATGCAATGTGAGAGCTGAAGATGAAATAATAATTCATATCAATTAAAAAAAATGTTTTGGGTAGGAATTGCACTTTTAATAAAATACCGTTCTGTATTGTCAGCGTTGAGCCTTAGAACTTGCAAATAAATACTTTATATATATATGTATATCCTTTGTATACTTACAATTCTTATCTTATCTGCTTAATCCGGGACTTTCTAAAACACAGCGACTCATTGTTTACACCAAGAAAAATGAGTACATGAGAAACAAATATAATGAAATTCAATCAAGCCAATTGCTTAAAAAGCTCTTAGTAAGAGAACTGGAAAAAGAAATGTTTTTGTAATATTACCATAACTAAAGTGGCATCTGTGCAAAAACAACTGGATTAGGAAAACCCTTTGGTCTTTAAAACAAGGATAACATTATAGTGCAATATTCAACCCATTAAAAAACATTATTTACTAGTAATATCGTCAACCATACAAGGGATCACGGTGTTCCTGTCTGTTCTTTAGTGAGATACTGTTCAGTTCCAATGTTTGAAATAAAACTTTTCTGTCAAACCAAAGTGTCCTTAAAATGTTTTATTAATGATAACTTCCATTATTTGTAATGCTAAATATTTATTCGGCTTTGTTTTTTATGTGTGGAAACAAAAAAAAAAAAAAAAAAAACTAGATAAACATAACAGGTCCTCTGCCTTTGGACAGCATTACGTGGAATGCGGAAAGCTAAAGCTCACAAATAATTATTTAATAGTATGCCAGTGGAGATGATTCCACTGAGAGCCAGGTGTTGGAGCCACAACAGGCATATAGCCAATAGCCGAATATATATATTATATATATATATATATATATATATATATATATATATAATATATATATATATATATAGAATCTGAGGATGATGTCGCATACACATTGGCGTGTGGGGGAATACCGGATGGTGCTGTGGTAATCCTGAAACATGGGTGAACTGGAGAGAGTGTGTGGTTTGCACTGACAGTGTGGAGACAGCGTTGGGGTATGCATGGCCCAGAATGAGGATTTTGTGAGGGTGACGTGTTGGGTCACAAGTGGGTGACAGAACTGGAGTACGAAGTGTGGATTCACAGGCGGTGACGGTACTGAAGTAAGCCTACTCAGAGTGGAGACAGCTTTGAGTTACACTGGTTGACAGGGTAGGGGGTCCCATGGTTTGCAGTGTTGGGTCAACAGTGGGTGACAGCACTTGAAGTACATCAGGTTTTTTTTTTTTTTTTTTGGGAAATTCACAGGGGGTGATGGTACTGAAGTCTCAGATGGAGACAGTCTTGAGGTCAAGGGTATGATAGTGTTGGAGTCGCGGGCGGGCGAAGTACTGAAGCCACAGGGTGAGACCGTCATGGGGTACACTGGTATGACAGGGATGGGGTATTTTAGTGTTGGGGTCACAGCTTGAACATACTTGACTATATAAACTGGATCGCCCTTGGGGTACACAAGGTGGAAAACAGTCTTTGGGGACACGGGTATGATAGTGTTGGGGTCAGAGGGGGTGAGAAGTCTGGAGTCACGGGTGGAGACGTCCTTGGGGTACACAGGTGTGGAAGTGTTTGGGTCACAGGGGTGATAGTTTGGGGTCAGAAATGGGTGACTGAGTTTAGACATCTTTGGGGTACACATGGTACAACCGTGTTGGGGTTACAAGGGTGACAGTCTGGAGTAAGAGAGTGGGGAGACAGTCTTGGGTACACAGGTACAACAAGTGTTGGGCTTACCGGGATGACAGTGCTGGGGTGGTGTTGGACAGGGTGGGGAGCTTATTGGAGCACACAAGATGACATCTTTGGGACTGTGATGCTGGTTGTGGAGCATAGACTTTTGTGTTGTGGTAGTCTGGGAGAGGGCAGTGTCAGGGCATGTGGGTCAGTGTTGTGTATATGACAGATCGAGTAACACAGGGTTAAGGACTGGAACTGGATTCGGTCAAATGGGGACAGGTTTTCACCCACATACAGCTCTGTAGTCATTTGTTTCCATTTGACCAACAAGTAAATACATATTGTGTACATTTTCACTTGTACTCTGTCTGTACTTGGTTGATTAAACAGTTTAACTGCTTCCACTTGACTGAAAATCTAATGAACTAGCTTTGCTTCTTGTAGAGTGATGCTGCTAAGAGAAATGCCATTGACTGGCTTAGATAGAATATATGCACACGAATGCATTGACGACATTCATTCAATCCTTCGCGATGTGTGTGCGCAGGGCGGCTTTGCTAAATGCTACGAGCTGACGGATTTATCGGCAGGAAAGGTGTACGCTGCCAAAATCATCCCTCACGCTCGTGTGGCCAAACCGCAGCAGCGTGAGAAGGTGAGCCGAGGCTTAGCAAGCTGTCAGCCAAACACATTGAAAGAAAAAAAAATATCAACGCATTGAAAAGCCAAGGCTGCTCGACAATAATGTTTTGATTTCCAGATTAACAGGGAGATTGAGCTGCACAGAGGACTGAATCATAAGCACATCGTTCGTTTCTACCACCATTTCGAGGACACAGACAACATTTACATCCTGCTGGAGTACTGCAGCAGAAGAGTGAGTCATACCCCTGCATGCCTGCTCTTAAAGATCACCCTTCAGTCGCTGTCAGAAAACCGCTCCCCCCTTTTTGTTCCTTTGTGTCGAGTCTGAGTGGGGGAACGATTTTTCTCCATGCTGGATGGATTGGTGTGTGGAGTGTTTTACTAAATCTACCTTTCTGCCCTTGTTCAGTCGTTGGCACACATCCTAAAGGCACGCAAAGTGCTGACCGAGCCGGAGGTGAGGTACTACCTCAAGCAGACCGTGTCTGCTCTGAAGTATCTGCACGATCAAGAGATCCTGCATCGTGACCTCAAACTAGGTAGACAGAACTGTATTCGTACATCACCCAGGATTTCAGAGCATGCAGAGCCCAGGACTCAGCCTTCCTCTCATGTTTGCACTTTAGGAAACCTGTTTGTGAATGACTCCATGGAGCTGAAGGTTGGAGATTTCGGCTTGGCCGCCAAACTGGAACCAGAGAGCAACAGGAGAAAGACGGATCTTCGGCACAAAACGTCCAACTACCTTTCACCAGAGTGCAGAATAAAACAGGGCCACGGCTGTGGAATCAGACCGTCTGGGCCCTGGGGCTGTGTCCATGTGAGTGCTCAACAGGAGGTCTCATGCCATCAACAGGTGCACCCAGTTTAGCAGCCTGAGAGCCCTCCAGAACTGCTTGTATAGTTTTTGATATAAGTATGATCAAATATATGTCATCATTTCCTAAAGGAAGTAGGTTCCTAAATGGCTTATGGGCGCATGACATATGATTTGCACCCTCTCTCTATCTACCCTACCCAACTCTACCCCCACTCCTTCTGCTACTGTAAAGAAAGGAAACTGGCATGCAAACAATATTAAACGCCTCAGAGGTACCCCTCTGAAAACGCGATTGGGACCCTACCATCTACACAGCATCTTAAGCATAAACTTTATACATACACTCCCCTCCAGGAAATGCACAACACTGTTACAAACAAGCACACAACATTAACAATCACGCACACTCTAGAACCAAATATAACGTGCATGAGGAATATGAACATAAATAACTACCTCACTGGTGCACACAACCAAGAGGGAATGAGTCACTTGAAGAAACACTAATTTCCAGAAACAGGCAATGCAGTATCACTTTAAACATAGTTTTAAACCTTAAGTAGGAAATCCACCAATGGCACTACTAGTAGGAAGGCACAGTGGTCAAATGACCAGCACTCCGGCGCTTCTTGTATATGTAGGCCCGACCTGAATTGTCCTTGTAGTGTTAAGCAAGTAACAATTTCGCTATTTCACCTCTGCTTGGTGCCCGTGTCCTAAAAGTGTCCGTGTGCATCACAGACCTCACGTAGTTCCTCTTATGCACACAATAAGTCAAATCTTTGTGGAAAATAGATTAATAAAAAACGAACAACCTTTAATACTATTATATGGGAATAAAAATATAGATCTAAACCTTTTTTTACTTTGACCAGCTGTTTACGCCATAAACATCTGGAGTAACAAGACACAGTTTATTCCCTAATTATAATTTTATTTTAGCTGTTAAGCCCTTCATTGTTAAAGCTATCAGTATTTTCAGTTACCACATTCCCATATCCATTACAATGCAAGGAATGTTCCAGAAGGTCCAGGGTTTAGATATGAACAAGCTAAGCTGCCCACTGTTCTCTCCTTGAGCAAGCCCCTAACCCAAAAACCTGCTTGGATTGTAAAGATTTGTATCAGTTGTATGTCTCTTTGAAAAGAAGCATTTGGCTTAATGGTAAATAATAAATGCCAGGGGGTGCACTGCGAAAATCTGTGGGACTTTCAACCGTGAAATGTGGGTCCTAAGCCAGATTCATTGAGCATAGCAAAGGGCTTCCTAGACGGGATGCCCGTCCATTGTCCTAGAACCCTCACCACTGACCATCGTGTTCCAAACTTAGCCTGGGGTTTGAACCCAGAATGCCCAGGAATTCCTAAGAGCCATTAAAAGGACCAATGGGAAATTCATAAATCAAACTGTTTGTTTAAGTGCATTCTCTCCCAGACATGACCATAAACAATACTTCAGTGCAACCCTTGGTAAATTTTGTGAAAATCATCTGTTGTACAATCTACAACTCTGTGAGTTACAACAGCCATTTTTCTTGATGGTCTTGGGAAACATCACATACCTTTCAGTAGTCCAGTGAAAGTACTAAAGAGACCATAGTGAGAACTTACGTGAATCATGAACAGAACATTAGCTTTACACCTACGCTGTTAAGCCGGCCTCGGTATTCCTGCAGGTCACTCTGCTCCTCGGAAGCCACCTTTTGAGACCACACCTTCAAGAGACTATCGCTGTATCAAGAGGCTCGCTACTCTCTGCCTTCCACCCTGTCGCTTGCCGCCAGGCAGCTCATTGCCGGCATGCTGTCCCGTGACCCGGCAGAACGGCCACAACTCGACCAGATCTCACAGCACGAGTTTCTCTCGCAGGTCAGATTTAGGTTCGAGGCTACTGTCAGCGACCCTCTCTTGACTCGGTGGTTTAGCACCAGTACCTGAAGGTGTGATTTTCCCTCCAACAGGGCTTTATGCCAGAGACGCTGCCATCCAGCTGCTGTCTGTCTGCTCCTGACTTCCACATCTCCAGCCCTGCAAAAAGCTTCTTCAGGAAAGCCGCAGCAGCCCTCTTCGGCGGGAAAAGAGACAAAGCCAAGTACTATGAGAACCTCAGTAAGTTCTAGGTCTATTGCAATAATGGGTAGCGGTGTAACGATATGCATTAGATTTATGTCATTTAGTAGACGCCCTTATCCAGAGATCCATTGCTCAAGGACCCAACAGTGGCAGCCTGGCAGAAGTTGGACCTACTGGCCTGAACCAGAAAGACCAGGGTTCAAACCCCACCTCTGCAAACTGGCAACGGTCGGGTTCTTGAGCAGGTCCTTAACCCACGATCAATTGGATTGTAAGAGTGTATCAGTTGAAAGTCGCTCTGGATAAGGGTGTTTGCTAAATGATTGTGGGACTGTGGTGACTAAGGTACTGGACTATGGTCCAGAAGGTCCAGAGTTCAACTTTGATCTTACATCCTGATAGACTGGCACTGTTGGGTTTTTGAGCAAGGCCCTTAACCCACAATTGCTTGGATTGTAAGACTATCAGTTGTAAGTCACTCTGGATAAATGACATAAATATAAAAATGACAAATGTAGGTGGGATTTGAACCCTGGACCTTCTGGTCCATAGTCCACCACAGTCTAACTTCATGCAAAACAAGTATCAGTTGTAATTTGGATAACAACATCTGCCAATTGACAAAATGTCTTGTTATAAAAGACAGATTGGAAATTACTTAATCAAGGTTCTCACGCCACGTGACGTCAGATTTTTTAAAATGCATTCTAATGTTGATGCAAATGTTAATTCATCCAGCACCCAATAGCTCCTGTTCCTGTTCAACCATGATTTAGAACAAAATCTAATCAGAATCCTGCCAGAATTCTCCAACACGAGCTCACGTGGCTGAACTAAATCTGTATTTACTGTGTGTAACAGATAAGACAGCCAAAGAAGATGACGACATCTACAAGCTTTGCCATGATCTCAGAACGACCAACATGAACCAGCATCCTGTGACGCCGTCAGTCGAGGTGAGCGTTGTAGCTCTCTTATTGGGCACACGGAGTATGTCAGAGGAGAGTGACGATGAACAAAATGTAATCTTTGCATGCCCCCGTTCTTTTCCCTTTTACCTTTTTAGGAAAAAGGGACTCCGTCACTACCGGTTGGAAAGCCTGTTTCCCAGGCAACCGTCGTACAGCCTGAGGCCCGAGACACTATCCTCACGATCGTCAGAGGCAGCCTGGGGAGCTGCAGCAGCAGCAGTGATTGTGAGTGTGTGTGTGTGTGTGTGTTCCAGCAATTTTCTTGTCTCGCAGCAGTCCATTAGCAGTACTGAGTGTATCCCCATTGCCTTTTGATTTGTAGGTCTGGAGGACAGCACAACCGGCTCTGTAGCACAAGCCGTCGCTAATGTAATCCGAGGCTGCCTGGAGCACATGCCCACAGGTACGAGAGCTTCAGACCGACACTTCCTGAAGGAAATCCATTCGTACTACATACTGGTGTAATTAACAATCCCCTGTCCACAGCTGACAAGCTCCCCAAGGCTAGCGGATGCAGCAGCCTGCAGTGGGTGACGAAGTGGGTGGATTATTCCAATAAATACGGCTTCGGCTATCAGCTGTCGGACAACACAGTGGGCGTCCTGTTCAACAGCGGAACGCACATGAGTCTCCTAGCTGACAAAACGTAGGTGCTGGGACTTGTTCAGTCACCATATCGAACCACTTGATGTAATGAGCGCTTGTGTCAAGTGCTGAATGTTAACTGTGACTGTCGCACAAGGCGTGACTGTTACGCAACGTGCACACTTTGCATGGTTTCCAGAGCCGAACCTCAGTCGCAGGGTAATTAGAAATGGGCTAACGTTTATATGACCTGCTTAACGTGTAGTTAACGTAAATATATGCATGTGCATAAGTTCATTCCTACTAATCCCAGATCTTTGCATGCTTTTATGTTTTGGGTTCTTTGACAGATTTTACAGTTTGTCTGCTAAATCAGATATAAATAAAAGGGTGTATTACTGCTCTTAATCACAACTTAACAGCAAAATCCTGCTAATAACGTTTAAAGCTCTGGCAAATCTTGGTAATCTCCAGAAGAAGTCCGACCCATCTCATCCAAAAGACTAGGCAGGTTCACTGCTAATCGCAGGACCACTGCAGTTCAGCCAGTGCTAAAGATTTTTCTCATATCATACTTAAATGCCAGGCTATGTTAAGTTCTATAGATGATTAGATTTAAACTTGCATTTCCCTATGGATTATATATAGTTTTTGAGGTCTTAAACCTAGCTGTTGTAAAAATTTGCCATAGATTGTTGGTTATGATATGTGCTTTATGATTAACTTTTGCCCATTATATTTGTGATCAACCATTTTGGTCCCAATATGAAAAGTTGACTCTATATACAGTGGACACCAAAAGTCTGAGAGCACGAGTGAAAGTGCTTATATGGATCTTTGTGGATGATTCATACTGAAGCAGTATAATGACCGACAACATACCTCAAAGCTGTGCAATTACTTTCCTCCACAGTCACCTGACCTAAATGCCATTTATCATTTATGGGGGTACCTGAAGACAGAAAAAGCAGAGCATTCAGTCACATCACAAGATGCTCTTATGAATATTGTGAAATCATGCTGGATACCATGGATCATCAAATTTTGGACTAACTTGTAGAGTCCATGCCAGCTCGAGGGCACACTGTCATTACAGCAAAACTTTACTTCAGTTGTTATGCTGATTATATGATTTGTAATGAAAAACACTGTATTGACTTAAAGAAGAATTTTCAGTAGTGGTCTCAGACTACATACTATATAGAAGCACTTTGTAGTTCTACAATTACAGACTGTAGTCCATCTGTTTCTCTGCACCCTTTTTGTCCCCTTTACTCTGTTCTCTAAGGGTCAGGACCCTCACAGATCAGGTACTATTAGGTTGGTGGATCATTCTCACTGGTGTGGTGGTGGTGCATTAGTGTGTGATGTGCTGGTATGATTGGATCAGACACAGCAGTGCTGCTGAAGTTTTTAAACACTGTGTTCACTTACACATATCGCTCCATCTTGTACAGTGGGGCAAAAAAGTATTGTCAGCCGCTGATTGTGCAAGTTCTCCTACTTAGACAGATGGGAGAGGTCTGTAATTTTTATCATAGCTACACTTCAACTATGAGAGACAAAATGAGGAAAAAAAAAAATCCAGGACAATCACATTGTAGGATTTAAAAAAAACTAATAAATTGTAAATTATGGTGGAAAAAAGTATTTGGTCAATAACAAAAGTTCAGCTCAATACTTTGTAACATAACCTTTGTTGGCAATGACAGAGGTCAAACGTTTCCTGTAAGTCTTCATCAGGTTTGCACACACTGTAGCTGGTATTTTGGCCCATTCCTCCATGCAGGTCTCCTCTAGAGCAGTGATGTTTTGGGACTGTCACTGGGCAACACGGACTTTCAACTCCCTTCACAAATTTTCTATGGGGTTGAGGTCTGGGGATTGGCTAGGCCACTCCAGGACATTGAAATGCTTTTTACGGAGCCACTCCGTTGCCCGAGCGGTGTGTTTTGGATCATTGTCATGCTGGAAGACCCAGCCACGTTCCATCTTCAATGCTCTCACTGATGGAAGGAGGTTTTGGCTTACGATCTCACGATACATGGCTCATTCATTCTTCCCTTAACACAGATCTGTCGTCCTGTCCCCTTTACAGAAAAACAGCCCAAAGCATGATGTTTCCACCCCCCATGCTTCACAGTAGGTAATGGTGTTCATGGGATGCAACTCAGCACTCTTCTTCCTCCAGTTTGAGTTTTTACCAAAAAAGTTCTATTTTGGTTTCATCTGACCACATGATATTCTCCCAATCCTCTTTCTGGATCATCCATATGCTCTCTTGGCAAACTTCAGATGGCCCTGGACATGTACTTGCCCCAGATTGAGGGAGATTATCCAGTGGTCCTTGCATGTCTTCCATTTTCTTACAATTGCTCCCACAGTTGATTTATTTCACACCAACCTGCTTGCCTATTGTAGATTCACTCTTCCCAGCCTGCTGCAGGTCTACAATTTTCTTCCTGGTGTCCTTAGACAGCTCTTTGATCTTGGCCATGGTTGAGTTTGGAGTCTGACTGTTTCATGCTGTGGACAGGTGTCTTTTATACAGATAATGAGGTCAAACAGGTGCCATTAATACAGGTAATGAGTGGAGGACAGAAGAGCTTCTTAAAGAAAAAGTTACAGCTCTGTGAGAGCCAGAAATCTTGCTTGTTTGTGGGTGACCAAATACTTATTTTTCACCATGATTTACAATTAAATCCTACAATGTGATTTCCTGGATTTTTTTTCTCATTTTGTCTCTCATAATTGAAGTGTACCTATGATGAAAATGACAGACCTCTCTCATCTTTCTAAGTAGGAGAACTTGCACAATCAGTGGCTGACTAAATACTTTTTTGCCCCACTGTAGATGTAAAGTCAGAGACAGTTATCATCTGTAGTTGGCCACATTTTATTGTCAGTCATCCTCTAATCCTTCATCAGTGCTCATAGGACGCTGCCTACAGGATGCTGGTGGCTGGACATTTTTGGTTGGTGGACTGTTTTCAGTCCAGCAGTGACACTGAGGTGTCTAAACTCCAGCAGCACTGCTGTGTCTGATCCACTCATACCAGCACAACACACCACCCCTACATCAGTGTGACTGCAGTGCTGAGAATGACCCACCACCAAAATAGTACCTGATCTGTGCTGGTCCTGTGGGGGTCCTGACCAGTAAAGGGGATAAACAAAGTGTATATAGAGAAACAGATGGACTACAGTCTGTAATTGAAGAACTACAAAGTCCATCTATATGGTAAGTGAAACTGATTAAATGGTGGAAAATTGGAAGTGTACTGAATAAAATGATTGGTGAGCGTGTATATATAACTTAAGTGTATATACTAATGTGCAAAGCCATATTGTCCGAAATTGTTTACATTTTTGATCTCTATAGAGTAATTTTGCTCTATATGGTATGTAGGGAATAGTGATTAGGGGACCTTTTTGTATACAGCCCTTAAATATGGGCACTTCACATAGTCAAGCAGCGTCAAAATGTATTAAATTATCACGTTTCCTCATTATAAACACATTCGTGTTGACAGCCCTACTTTAGAAAAGACATTGTTTAATGAAGTTAGTTGTGAAATATAGTTTTTTTTCATGAGCATATCTCTGTGCCCTCTTCTAGGACTGTCTTGCAGCATGCTGAAATGGGTCAGTGTGCTGTGATGTACACAACCGAGGTTCCTGAGAACTGTGTGGGCCAGGTCACTATCCTCAAGTACTTCACTCACTATATGGAGGAGAATCTGATGGATGTGAGTAAAAACCCACATACACTCACTTATGTAATGTATTGCAGTAATGTACTGTATATGAATGTAAACTTCGAGAAGCTGGCCATTTGGATGAAGAAAGAATTTCATGTTTTTTGGCTTTTGAGTCCATATTACAGAAATGTAACATGCAGTACTGAGCATAACTCTTAGGCCACCATTAGATTTGAAACACGATTATTTTAGCAATGGTATAAGGATAATATAATAATTATTTATCACTCTGTTTATTGGACTACAACCAGGAAATACATGGAATTTGTATGCAGAAAGAAATTCAGAAAAATAGCTTACAGCAACAGCAATCCAGTTAAACAAATGAGACACAAATATTATACTTGGTCATTTATTTATTGAGGAAAATGATCCAAAATTACATATTAGAGGGGTGGCAAAAGTATGTGAACCTCTAGGAATAGCAGTTAATTTGAAGGTGAAATTAGACTGTTTGGGATGACAAGTAGGTGTGAGTGGGGCAACACGGTTTTTATTTAAAGAACAGGATCTATCAAAGTCTGCTCTTCACAACACTTTGTGGAAGTGTATCATGGCACAAACAAAGAAGATTTCTGAGGAGATTTCTCAGAAGCTGTTCTGCCCATCAGGCCAGAAAAGATTACAAAACCATGTCTAAAGATTTGGACTCCACCAATCACAGTCAGGACAGATTGGTGTACAAATGGAGGAAATTCAGACCATTGTTTACCCTCCCCAGGATGAGTGGTCGACCAACAAAGATCACTCTAAGAGCAAGGCGTGTAATAGGTGGGCGAGGTCACAAAGGACCCAGGGTAACTTTCTAAGCAACCTGAAGGCCTCTCTCACATTGCTATGTTAATGTTCATGAGTCCCACCTCAGAAGAACACTGAACAACAATGGTGTGCGCATGGCGGGGTTGCAAGGAGAAAAGGGTTGCTCCTCCAAAAAGAACATTGCTGCTCATCTGCAGTTTGGTAAAGATCACGTGGACAAGCCAGAAGGCTATTGGAAGATGTTTTGTGGATGGATGAGACCAAAATAGAACTTTTTGGTTTAAAAGAAAAGTGTTATGTTTGGAGAAAGAAAAACACTGCATTCCAGCATAAGAACCTTATCCCATCTGTGAAACATGGTGGTGGTAGTATCATGGTTTGGGCCTGTTTTGCTGCATCTGGACCAGGACGGTTTGCCATCATTGATGGAACAACGAATTCTGAATGATATCAGAGAATTCTAAAGGAAAATGTCAGGACATCTGTCCATGAACTGAAGCTCAATAGAAGGTGAGTAATGCAGCAAGACAACGACCCTAAGCACAAGTACCACACTAAACTTTCTGCCATGAGTATAATTCATGGCATTAAATTGGCATTGAAACAAACAAACAAGCAGATGGATGACATTTAGGACTGTCGCTAACCCTCCTTGGTGTGGGCATCCTGTATAGGTCATACCAAGAGCGTAACAATGTGCAATGATAGAGGAGGTGAAACAAAGCCAAGAGTATAAGAAAACGATCTGAAGAAAATTTGAGAACCTCAAGCCTATGTCTATGTGTTCTGTAAAAGAAACTCTGAATAGGAAGGAATAGTGTTAATGGAAGAAACCTAGGCCAAAAACTTTCCTACTTGGATGTACTTCTAGTGCACTGTGCTATGTGGATAGATGAGATAAAAATTTGGCAAACTACCAAACCTACAAACTTTTTCTTGCAACTGTACAGACAGAAGTACTTTGGACCGAAGCATATGAACATACAGAGTTCAGTGTGTGAGTAAATGCCTTGGTTAATTGCTTCTTCTTTCTCTTTAGGGAGGTGATATGGTGATTGATACAGATGGTGAAAAGCCCAGAATCTATCTGCTGCAGTGGCTGAAATCAGACAGAGCATTGATGATGCTCTTCAACGATGGTACATTCCAGGTAAATAAGCAACCGTTCATAAACTATTGGACTAGGGGTGTGCGATATGTATCTGTCTATGATAAAGTTTTAATTGTTGTGGCTGAATTTTGATGATTTGCGAGCTGACATCACCAAGTATGGGTTTAAATTCACTGCGTCATGCAGATAGTTAGAATAGGCTACTGTGTGACTTACAGGCACCACAAATACAGCTAGCTACCTAATAAAACATGACTGTAGTTAAAAAGGAGTGCGCAAACTGCACAAGGAGACAAAATACAGACACCACCAGCCTATGTTGTTATCAAACTGCTAGATATGGGTCATCCTATCGAGGTGGTTCGACTTTGAAAAGATGGATGCTGCTCAAAAGGCGGCAATCTACAGACGATTTCAGAAATAGGTTGCCATTAAAGACAGCTTGACAACTAACTCATTTAACCCTCTGCAAACTAACCAGCATGCAGAATATGAAGATTCTGACAAACTTTAGGAGTCCGCCTTCAACAACAGGCTTAAACCAGCCAAGGTAGCAGCACAAAAACACACTCAGCAAACCTTAGTGGAGTCATTCTGCAAATAAAGTGCCGTACAACAAGAAAAGCAAAAGATGGCAAGTTTTCCATACATTAAAATTGTCTTCAGTGTTATTTCCATTGATGTCATTAGGAAGCAACAATTAATATCTTGTTAACAAGAGCAAGCTAGTACAGTGTGGGCCATTTATATGGATACACCTAAATAAAATGGGAGTGGTTGGTGATATCAACTTCCTGTTTGTGGCACATTAGTATATGGGATGGGGGAAACTTTTCAAGATGGGTGTTGACCATGGTGGCCATTTTGAAGTCGACCATTTTGGATCCAACTTTATTATTTCCAATGGGAAGAGGGTCATGTAACACATCAAACCTATTGAGAATTTCACAAGAAAAACAATGGTGTGCTTGGTGTTAATGGAACTTTATTCTTTCATGAGTTATTTACAAGTTTATGACCAACCATTTATAAAATGTGTTCAAAGTGCTGCCCATTGTGTTGGATTGTCAATGCAACCCTCTTCTCCCACTCTTGACACACTGATAGCAACACCGCAGAAGAAATGCTCTCCAGATCTGATCCCCTTAGACTTTTATCTTGCCAGGACGTCTTATTCTAGCTTCTTTTGGGCTTTTCCCATAGACCTGATGGCTATTTCTAAGTGGGATCTGGCAACTCGGGAATTAAACATCAACGTATGCGAAACAGCTACCAAACACTTTTGGGGGAAGTCTGATACGCAGTTTAGGAGTGTATATATAAAGAGTTTTATTTAAATTACTGAAGTTTGAAGTCTACGTCACATTCTTCTGTGACATTATTGGCTGGTTGCAAAGCAGAAATCTGATTACTGCCTGAGTCATGTAAACCTGGAGGCTTCCCATTATCTGATTAATCAAGGGCATGTATTCTAGTCAAAATCTGATTTTCTGCAGTTATCAGATTAAGTGCATTACAAAACGCATTTTTGAAGGATGCAAAATACGGACTAATTATCATTATTGACAAAATCCCAGAAAAAATAGATATCATTTTTTTGTCAGTATTGCACATCTTGAACTTGTTCACAGGCTGCAAGTCAGGCTTTTCTTAGAAATCCATTCACTGGAAATAAAATCACACTTGCTCATTTATGAGTCCTTTGAATTACTGCTTCTGCTCCCAAAACAGTATAGTTACTGGGCTTTAATCAACACTTGTTACACCATGTCTCAAACTCGGTGTACATTTTGCCAGGAAAAGTTTATTCTGTGTCTGTGTTGAGTTTCTTCACACAGTGGTAGCAGAGTCTCACTACTGGGGTACCAATACTTTGCATCCTGCTTCAACAAATGTCTTCTTCCCAAACAGGTAAACTTCTACCATGACCACACCAAACTCATCCTCTGCACCCAGCAGGACGACTACCTGCTGACCTACATCAACGAGGAGCGAACGTCCGCCACGTTCAAACTGAGCACGCTCCTGAGTTCTGGCTGCAGCTCGGAGCTGCGGAACCGCATGGAGTACGCGCTCAACATGCTTCAGCAGGGATGCAGCAAAAAGCCATGAGACCGCAGGGGTGTACATACTGCAGAGATACAGGACTGAATGCAGGACTGGCTATTGCGGAAGACTTGAACTGTTGACTGGTGGACGTGCTGAAAGTGTTAAGCTGTTGGAAGAAGTTTGATTGGAGAAAATGATGGGTGAACGTGCGGAAGGTCGTATGAGGGTTTTACGGGAAGTAGCAAACACACAATGTAGCACTATGATTTAAAAAGGTGAGAGAAGAGAGACTGGGCTGGAACCAGGTGGTCAGAGGAAGGCAAGTGGAAAAAGCTTTGAAAGCAAGAAGACCTTAAAGCAAAAAACTTAAAAACATTAGTCTGTAGATGAGACTAATCATGTGTGTTTGCATGTGAATGTGTGACTAAAGTCTAATGCACCTGAAGGAACTCTGTTTTCCGACATTGGCAGTTATTTATTGTGTAAATAGTTCTCGATTAATTTATTTAAATAATAAAAAGAGTCTTTTGTGTAAGAAGCAGTCTTTTGTGGTTGTATTGCTGCAGTTGTGGCATTTTTCATGGATTTCACAAAAGGTTCAAAAACTTCCAGGCTAATCTCGATCTTCGTTAAGAGCTTTATTCTAGAGAGAGTTGTGCATGATCCAGATAGGTTCTGAAAAAAAACAAACGCAAGTATACTCTTAGGACAGGGCTCACATACAGGTAAGCGCCATTTAACCTCCATCGAACGTCCGTTCGCTTTAATGGCTGAGGTCTTAAAAATTATAATAAATTATATTTCTGGTGACCAGATGTCCCGGTTTTTCAGTCCATGTCCAGACTTATTTTTAAAATATGTAGATTTGTCCCGTATGTCACAGAAAAAAGACACTATTCAACATATTCAAACAAAAAAGCACAACGAAGCCAAAATAAGTAAGTGTGCAGTGTGTATATAATGTATGTCAAGCTATGTATCTGTTAAACGTATGTGGATGCAGCAGGTTACTGTGTGTTGAATGAGTGGGTGGTGTAGATTAGGCCGAGTTGGGCCAATCCAAGTATTGACAGTTAAAAAAAACATTATTAGGGCTGGTAATGTAGCTGTGCTGTGTTGGGTGTTTAATAAAGAACAGCAGAAGTCAAATTTCGTCCACATCGACACTACAATACTGTACACACAGCGTCCCATATTTCATTACAGAAACCATGGTCATTCTAAGTATAATAGGAAATAAAAACATGTCTTTTAGCTCCGGACATAAACAACTGGTCACCACAACACCCAATCAACACTGCGGATCCATGAGCAGAGGCGGGAGTTTACATTTACATTTACAGCATTTAGCAGACGCCCTTATCCAGAGCGACTTACATTTGGTACAGTCTTACAATCCAAGCAGTTGTGGGTTAAGGGTCTTGCTCAAGGAGTGGAAGCTTGGCAGAGGTGGGATTTGAACCCTGGACCTTCTAGTCCACAGTCCAGTACCTTAACCAGTAACTAGACTACCACAGTCCCATTGGACATGGTTTGGATCCAAACCCTGTCCACAGTCCCGAGTTAGAGTTTAAGTCAGTGGGACTGTGATAGCCTAGCGGTTAAGGTCCAGGGTTCAAATCCCACCTCTGCCAAGCTGCCACTGTTGGGTCCTTGAGCAAGACCCACAACTGCTTGGAATGTAAGACTGTACCAATTGTAAGTTGCTCTGGATAAGGGCGTCTGCTAAATGCTGTAAATGTAAGAGCAGTACGCCGTCATTCGCTTTAAAGCTCACTAGCCTACTGGTCATGTGATGTGTTTAGAGACTTTTTGGTGTAAGTTACTCGTGTTTTTGTGGAAGACTTTCCGCTACTTATTTCTAACAAGCTGTAAATGGCATTCGTAAGTGTATGTACCTGCCCTATTGTGAGTAGGACACATGTATGTTCTCTCTAACCTATAACTATATAAATTGTTATTGATGCAATTGATACAATCAAAGCAATTGTGGGTTAAGGGCCTTGCTCAATGACCCAACAGTAGCAACTTGGCAGAGGTGGGTTTTGAACCCTTGACCTTCTGCTCTGTAGTCCAGTATCTTAACCGCTAGTCCACCACAGGTCATTCGCCTATAATTGGGAAATTGCAGGTATCAATTTTAAATGCGATGGGATTAGGGATGCTGTGTAGATGGTAGCGTTCCATTTGTTTGCACACAGTTTATTGCAAAAATTATCTATATATTTACATTATCCTAAAAAGACTATGTGACTATGGTAATGCCTGGTCCACATCCATTTCGGTCAGCGTCCTGTTTCACAGAACCTAACACAGGTGTTAAACGCTGCATACCTGTACTCTCACCGAGCACTTTATTAGGAGCGTTACACTAACACTGTGTAGGGCCTCCCTTCACTCTCAAACAGCCTCAAGTCTTCAAAGAGTCCTTTGAGAGTCTACTCCATATGCATCACGCAGTTCCTGCAGATTTTTCAGGAGCACTTTCATGCTGTGAATCTCCTGTTCTACCACATTCCAAAGGTCTTCTACCGGATTCAGATCTGGTGACTCGGAAGGCTACCCAAGAACACTCAAATCATTGTTCATAAAACTAGTCTGAGACCATTTTTCTATGTGACATGGTGCATTATCCTGCTGGAAGTAGCCTGTAGAAGATGGGTCAATTGTGTACATTCAGGGATGCACATGGTCAGCAACAATACTCAAACAGGCTGTGGCATTCAAGCAATGATTGGGTGGTATTAACAGATCTAAAGCTTGTCAAGAACATATCCCTCAGGCCATTATACCACATCCATCAACTGTTGACACAAAACAGGATGTGTCCATAAATTCATGGTTTTGGTGCCAAACTCTGTACCCCATTGAAGAATGTTCAGCAACACACACACTAACACAAGACCACCATGTCCATGATCTGTGCTGGTCCTGTGAGAGTCCTGACCATTAGAGAACAGAAAAAAGGGGATTAACAAAGCCCAAACAAATGGACTGCAATGGACAAATTACTGCAGCATTTAGCAGACACTCTTATCCAAATAGATTATAAACTACAAACGCTAATGGTTTAGAAAAAGGTGCAACTCACTATTGTATAGTGTGACCTTTCTACTACCTGCCATCCTGAAGCCACTAATTATTGTTATTATAGCTCATTAACAAGCACTGCTGATTCAGTTTCCTGTGGAGCGAGATTCTTAATCAATTTTTTTCTCTTTGTAAATTTAGTGAAAGCCAAGGATCCCACCACAGCAGCCGTACGTATGGAAGATTTAGTGCATTCATTAAAAACTTAATGACCAAGTTTACAGACCCCCTAAATCTCATACATGGCTCTCATAGACCAAAGGTTAAAATATCCTGGTCCAGGGCTATGGACATGATTACAAGGTTGACTGAAAGATAAAATGAGCTAAAAGTACACACTTGCTTTTCCGCAGTACCATTTTCCATTGCGTCATGATGTTTCCCATGGTCAGATACAAGCCTGTTAGCAACCATAATCATAACCATGACAACAGCATTCACTTTATGAAACATCAAGAATGTAACGAGATCTTGAGCCTTCAACAATTTAGGAGCTGATATATTAATGGGGTCTTGGTTCGTAAGGATTAAGGGAATGACTTCATAAGGTTTTCAAAGGTAAATTATTAATTATTCATGTGTAAACAGTGATAACTTTTTGTAACACCACTGATTTCAATAATTATTCCCTACATTCTACATACCATATTATAGCACTATTAGCCCATAGGGAACAGAGCTGCAAACAATCTTCCTGTTCTCAGAACTGTGGACGTGGTCAGTCCTGTATAACAACATGCCTGGCACACAAGCTAACAGCGTGCACATGATATGTCTAATAAAAACAACTAAACAAATGGGTATTTTGCAAAAAAAAGGTCATTCTGGTAATCGTTCTGGTATTCACTGTAGTTTTTTTGTAAAAGGTAACACATGCATTGTTCTGAATTTATAGTGTCCTCTCATATGGTTCTGTAGTGCGTTTCAAAGAGAAACTATACTTTAATGTGAAATAATGAGCAAGAAAAAATCTGATTAGTTGTACAGAGTCCTGCTGGTGACATCTTTTCTTAATAAAATTAAGCCGAGGCCATGACTTATTAAGGTGTGGAAACAAAATCCTAATGCGTAGAAATGAGTCAGAAAGGTGTGGGAACAAGATTTTTCTTCTTTCTTCTTATTTCATTCCCACACCTTAATTAAAATCTCATTCCCAAACCTTAACAAGTCATGGCCACCAGCAGGAACTCTGTATAATTGTGGTTTAACCATGACAGCATATAATTTTTTTTACAAATTTTTTAAAAAAGTTTTTACAATTTTTTTAGCCTTAATCCACACAGAAAAGGTTATGAAACATCAAAACTCCAGAAATGAACTATCATACAGCCCCGAATCAGAAAGGTTGGACAGTATGGAAAGGATATTTACTTTGACTTTTATTTCAGTACAGACAGTATGAACCTGAGATATTTCATGTTTTGTCTGATCAGCTTAATTTAATTTGTTAATAAACATCCATTCCTCTATTTCAGGCCTGCAACACATTTCAAAAAAAGGGTGAGATGGGAAAGCATTTACCACTTTGTAATGTTGCCATTCCTTTCTGCAAACACGTCTTAAGATGTGCAACAGTACGGGGTTGTTGTCGTCACATTTTTGGTTTCACAATTCTCCACACATTCTCTATTGGGGACAGGTCAAGACTGCAGGCCAGGGCAATAGCCGTACCCTCTTCTTTCACAGCCATGCCTTTGTAATATGTGCAGCATTTGGTTTTGCATTGCCTTGTTGAAAATGCATGGACCTGGAAACAGCTGTAGCTGTGCTGAATAGAAATGGCAACATTACAAGGTGATAAATGCTTTACCATCCCAACTTTTTTTGAATGTGTTTGCAGGCCTGAATGCAGGAATGGATGTTTATTAACAAATTAAATTACGTTGACCAGACAAAACATGAAATATCTCAGGTTCATACAGTCTGTAATAAAATAAAGGTCAAAATAAATGCAAGAAACATTGTGTTTTTTATATGCATTTTCCATACTGTCCCACATTTTCTATTCTGGGGTTGTATTGAATATTTAATCAATCGTCTGTATGAGGGAGGATTTGAAAGTCCTGAATGAGCCAAGCTCTGGATCAGTCATCAGTGTGGGATTATGAAAGGTAAATTGGATGTCTATTCTTTCCTGCCAATTTATTTAAAAACACCTAAAGCAGAGCTTGAAAGTTTGTGATCTCTTTAGAATTTCTCTATTTCTGCACAAGTATGACCTAAAATATAATCAGATTTTCACACAAGTCGAAAGATAAAAGTAAATAAAGAGAATCCAATTAAACAAATGACCTCCGAAAGCTGCTACTGTTGGGTCTGTGAGCAAAGTCCTTAACCAACAATTGCTTGGATTGTAAAGATGTATCAGTTGTAAGTCGCTCTGGATAAGGCTGTCTACTAAATGTAAACGCATGCACTGTATGGGTAGATACTGCATATAGATGCACATGTAGTAGAGTGACTAGTCCCCATTAGTTGCAATGCACATGAAACCATAAATGAAAACATTGTAATTTAGCAGATGCCCTTATCCAGTGTAACTTATAACTGATACAACCTTACAATCCAAGCACTTGTGGAGCCTTGCTCAAGGACCCAACACTGGCGGTTTGGCAGAGGTTGGATCTGAATCCTGGACCTGTTGGTCCTCAGTCTAATACTTTTACCATTGAACCACCACAGCTCCAGACCCAGCATCCTCACTGACCAGATATCTGAGCAGGGAGCATTCCTACTCCACAATAGCATTAGCATGGTGGTGAACCATGGGGTGAAGACGAGTTACATATTGTAAATTACAACAGATGGGCTACATCTACATGGTTGATGAGCCTGATGACCAGTAAGCGTAGGTTACAAGGTAATAAACTGGCAACCGAGTGTATATGTGTGACGTCTTTTCGTCTTGGCCAGCTGGCTATGGCTTCTTTCTGACTAGTAGTCCTCAGCCTTTTTATGTTTATGTATGAGAGCCATGCTGTTCCATGACTCGCTCACTCTTCAGGTGGACGTGCCTGTCAGATGCTTGACAAGTCCCACACACTGTCAGCATGGATGGTTCAGTAAGATGCTGTGGCCTCGGAAGAATCTTTTCAACTTCACTGCCGCCTGCCAACTTCACAGCTGTGTGGGTGTCTGTGTGTGCATTAGCTACAGCCACAGAAACAGAGATAGCTTTTCCCATGTATAAAGCTGTGTGGGTTTCATCCACATCACCATGGCAAACATCTCACCAAGCACAGAGGAGGTCATGCATTTTTGATTTGCAAACGTGAGCTAGACATGTTTAATCCGCTATTATGGAGGAATGTGATGTACAGGGAGTGAAGCAATATCAATAATATAATTATTGATAGTAGTGTATTAGACAATAAATTTACATTACACACTTATCCAGCGACTTAGAGTTGATACAGTATTACAATCCAAGCAATTGTGGGTTAGGGGCTTTGCTCAAGGACCCAACAGTTGCAGCTTGGCAGAGGTGGGATTTCAACGGACCTTCTAAGCCATAGCCCAATAGGCCACCACAGTCCCAATCAATAACACTAGATTAAGCATTTCAAACCAACTAATGCAGGATTCACAGAGAACACTTTGAGTAGATTTAACACATTTGAATTCAAGACATAGATCTTTAATAACTGAGGCATAGTGGATTAGAACCTTGAAATATTTTGGAAGGTTTGCATAATATACAGTGGTGTGAAAAGGTGTTTGCCCCCTTCCTGATTTCCTATTTTTTTGCATGCTTGTCACAAACCTACATGCCCCCCCACCATTCAAACATAACATAACTATGGTTTATCACACCTGAGTTGACTGTCTCTAGCCACACCCAGGCCTGATTATTGCCACACCTGTTCTCAATCAGGACATCACTTAAATAGGGCCTGCCTCACAAAGTGAAGTACACCAAAACATCCTTAAAAGCTACACATCATGCCGAGATCCAAAGAAATTCAGGACCAACTGAGAAAGCAAGGCATTGAGATCTATCAGTCTGGAAATGGTTATAAAGCCATTTCTAAAGCTTTGGGACTCCAGCGAACCACAGTGAGAGCCATTATCCACTAATGGCAAAGACATGGAACAGTGGTGAACCTTCCCAGGAGTGGCCAGCCGACCAAAAATAGCCCAAGAGCGCAGCGACGACTCATTCAAGAGGTCACAAAAGACCCCACAACAACATCC
>JAJAGP010005063.1:0-38430 GCA_025084515.1 Ancistrus triradiatus
AAACAAGGGGAAGTGGGAATCTGTAATTCACCATAGGATTCCTCTGACTTCCCCATACATGAAACTCCTTTGGGCCTAATCTGACACAAATATTTCGCTATTTTAGTGAACCTGAAAGCAATACTGAGTGGAGTCTATAAGCTCAGTCAGGAGTCATTGTGATGGGCAACACCCCCTGCAGAGGGAGAGTCAATGCAGGCCACACTTTCCCTGCTCCAAACAGCAAACATACCTTCCCTTCCGTGACTCACAAAGGACAACAAGGGGGAAATGCCAATCGTGCGTCCATCAAACCTCAGCAAGCCTACCTGCTCCCAAACAGATTTATTTTATTTGCCATACTTGCCTACTAGCCAGAAGCTTGAGTGCCACATCCTGCCACTGTTGGGCTCTTGAGGAAGACTGTCAATCCCCAGACGCTTGGGTTGGAGGTAACATGGAACAAACTAACTCATTACAGTAATGTGATTCTTTTTTTCTGTAATGAGGTAATGTAAGTCTTTACAGTTAAATATTTTGTAATCACAGTTACTAACATAATTTTAAAAATGTTAAAACATTCCCTATGCTTTTTTTGTGTAATGTCTGCATGCATGTCTTGCCACAGCAGACTGCACAGCTTGTCATGGGACTGTGAATGAGCGATTCAACTTATTCAGTGCAAGTATACTCAGCCTTACAGTGGGGCAAAAAAAGTATTTAGTCAGCCACTGATTGTGCAAGTTCTCCTACTTAGAAAGATGAGAGAGGCCTGTAATTTTCATCATAGGTACACTTCAACTATGAGAGACAAAATGAGAAAAAATCCAGGAAATCACATTGTAGGATTTTTAAAGAATTTAATTGTAATTATGGTAGAAAATAAGTATTTGGTCAATACCAAAAGTTCAACTCAATAATTTGTAACATAACCTTTGTTGGCAATGACAGAGGCCAAACGTTTCCTGTAAGTCTTCACCAGGTTAGCACACACTGTAGCTGGTATTTTGGCCCATTCCTCCATGCAGATCTCCTCTAGAGCAGTGATGTTTTGGGGCTGTCACTGGGCACAAAACTCCCTCCACACATTTTCTATGGGGTTCTATGGGCTTCAGGATCTTACAGGGGGAATATCGGTGATATTGTTGATGTATGTGACTAACTGCACAGCATAAACAAGAAAATACAACTACATACTTGATTTTTGTTATGAGTGTTTCACTTACATCTGTAACCTGTTGATATCAATGTAAATCTCCATATAACTAAGGATGAGCATCATTTTATATCAATATCCAAAGTAAAACAAGTGACAAATCAGTGGTCTTACAGTGTGGGATGGCCTTGTTAGAGCTAGAGTTTTGCTTTGCCTCAAATTGTTTCCTTGACCAAACATCAAATCTGTTTTGCCCCCCTGGATCCACAAATAAGCAGCATGTCATCCTCATCAATTGACCAAACATGTAGCCTCATTCCAGCCTCTGCGGTGCAATGCAACGAGCCCGGTCAGGAGTCATTGTGATGGGCAACGACCCTTGCAGAGGGACAGTCAATGTGCGCCACACTTTTACTCCTGCAAATGGCAAACATACCTTCCCTTCAGCGCTACACAAAAGAGAACATGAGGGAAATGCTAATGTCCACCCGTCAAGCTCACATCAGCCTGCTCTGCTGACTGTCATGGCTACAGGGATGCAGGCCTACTGACGCTTTCATTTCCCAGCAAAGAGAGACATCCTCTAAGGCTTGAATGGTGGCCAGGCTCCCAGAACAAAAGTGTCGGGCCCCAGGGATGTGGATTCATTATTAGTATGCATACCAGTGTGTTGTCCTGTTGACTTCTGCACTGGGGACAAGAGCGAAAAGCGCTTCTTTATTAAGCAATGGGGAGCTTATCTCATTCATCTCCGAATGTTCCTTTATGTATGCATTCAAACAAATGTTATCACATTACTGCTGCATGTCCATATCTCTGCTAAACATTGTTCTCCCAGTAAGGGAGGTCTTACTCTACATATAGCTGGGGTTTCCCTTCAAACCTTGTGCAACTATAATAGGAATGAATCTCTTTTCAATTAATAACTGTGGAGAGCTGGAGATCATTTGGAGTTGAGCCAATTTCTGCTGCTGTTCAATCATAAATCGGTGGTGTAATACCTTTACCAACTTGGCCCAGCATTAAAACCAAAAACAACCATCACTAGCAATGAAACAAGCAACTGCTGGTCTGTTACATATGAGACAGTGGAGGTTGTAAGCAGCAAATCCTTGCGGATTCATCTTATCTATCTGAATGGGTCTCTGCCACCTCTATTAAAAAGGCCAGCATATGTAAGCAACATGCTGATAACTATATTTTGGTTTATACAGTGGTACCTTGCTTCTCGTTGTTAATTCCTTCCAG
Source organism: Ancistrus triradiatus (assembly GCA_025084515.1). NCBI lineage: Eukaryota > Metazoa > Chordata > Actinopteri > Siluriformes > Loricariidae > Ancistrus > Ancistrus triradiatus. The sequence goes on from JAJAGP010005063.1 coordinate 2,384, forward strand.
AAGGCATGTCAAGAACCAAAAACAACAAGTACAGAGCAAATTTTTCCCATAAGGAATATTGTAAATTGAATTAATCCATTCCAGACCCCCAGGCATTATATACAGTACATTAATGGAGTTGTATTAAAACACTTACATTAATCTACAGTTGGCCAAAATCATTAACACAAAGCTTATTTTAGAATAAAATGTTGAAAAATCTGATGTAATTTAGTGAGTAATGGATTGAAAATGAAAAGAATAAGCACTTTCTCTTGGTGAACTTGGTGAGCAGCCCATGTTCTGGAGGATACAGTTCCTGATTTCCTTTCGGTTGACCCTTCTCTAACCTTTTTAGGATCCATGGAGACTTATTTGCACTAAGAATACATTACTGCAGATGTAAAAATAAAGAAACACATGACAAACACAGCAGAATTCTTCTCTGAGCAAGGGCTATTGTGAACCTGAATTACTGAATCACAGTGTACTGAGTTGTGACTCGTGAATCATGAATCATGAGTCGACTTGTGGCTGAATCGAGTCACGTGACTCGTCTCATACAAGTTTAAGCAAGTGTGCCTAGCAAACGACGAGAACTGAGACAAATCTTTCTAGTCAAAATGCGTCGAGAACCGAATTCGGCAAATTCCAAGGTGGTCGAGAACCGAGGTACCACTGTCCATATGGTCATCAGCATATACAACAATTCAACCTCCCATACTAGTGACCAGCATACTGACTATACCAACATCTTATGCTTGTGACCAGCATACCTGCTATCCTAGTGTTGCATACTAGTGACTACAGTACTCACCATAGCAGCATATTCTGGTCTTTTTAACAGCACAATGTTAAGCAGCGTTAAATGTAAATTTTAAAAGTCAAACTATTGCAGATAATCCAGCATTCAAACAATTAATCTTAAATTACATTGCATACACTGTTAACCTCCACGTACTTTATAAAGTTACTTACTATATATATACAGTGCCTTGCAAAAGTATTCGGCCCCCTTGAACTTTTCAGCCTTTTGCCACATTTCAGGCTTCAAACATAAAGATATGAAATTGTAATTTTTTGTGAAGAATCAACAACAAGTGGGACACAATCGTGAAGTGGAACGAAATTTCTTGGATATTTTAAACTTTTTTTAGAAATAAAAAAACTCAAAAGTTTATCGGCCCCCTTTACTTTCAGTTGCTAGCAAACTCATCCTGAAGTTCAGTGAGGATCTTCTGAATGATCCAGTGTTACCTAAATGACTGATGATGATAAATAGAATCCCCCTGTGTGTAATCAAGTCTCCGTATAAATGCACATGCTCTGTGATAGTCTCAGAGTTCTGTTTAAAGCACAGAGAGCATCATGAAGACCAAGGAACACACTAGGCAGGTCCGAGATACTGTTATGGAGAAGTTTAAAGCCGACTTCCCAAGCTTTAAACATCTCAAGGAGCACTGTGCAAGCGATCATATTGCAATGGAAGGAGTATCAGACCACTGCAAATCTACCAAGACCCTGCTGTCCCTCTAAACTTTCAGCTCAAACAAGGAGAAGACAGCCAAGAAGCCCATGATCACTCTGGATGAACTGCAGAGATCTACAGCTGAGGTGGGAGACTCTGTCCATAGGACAACAATCAGTCGTACACTGCACAAATCTGGCCTTTTGGAAGAGTGGCAAGAAGAAAGCCATTTCTCAAAGATATCCATAAAAAGTCTCGTTTAAAGTTTGCCACAAGCCATCTGGGAGACGCACCAAACGTGTGGAATAAGGTGCTCTGGTCAGACGAACTTTTTGGCCACAATGCAAAACGTGGCATAAAAGCAACACAGCTCATCACCCTGAAGGCACCATCCCCACTGTCAAACATGGTGGTGGCAGCATCGTGGTTTGGGCCTGCTTTTCTTCAGCAGGGACAGGGAAGATGGTTAAAATTGATGGGAAGATGGATGGAGCCAAATACAGGACCATTCTGGAAGAAAACCTGTTGGAGTCTGCAAAAGACCTGAGATTGGGACGGAGATTTATCTTCCAACAAGACAGTGATCCAAAACATAAAGCAAAATCTACAATGGAGTGGTTCACAAATAACGTATCCAGGTGTTAGAATGGCCAAGTCAAAGTCCAGACCTGAATCCAATCGAGAATCTGTGGAAAGCTGAAAACTGCTGTTCACAAACGCTCTCCATCCAACCTCACTGAGCTCGAGCTGTTTTGCAAGGAAGAATGGGCAAAAATTTCATTCTCTCGATGTGCAAAACTGATAGAGACATACCCCAAGCCACTTGCAGCTGTAATCGCAGCAAAAGGTGGCGCTACAAAGTATTAACGCAAGGGGACCGAATAATTTTGCACGCCCCACTTTTCAGTTTTTTATTTCTAAAAAAAAAAGTTTAAAATATCCAATAAATTTCATTCCTCTTCACGATCGTGTCCCACTTCTTGTTGATTCTTCACAAAAAAATGACAATTTCATATCTTTATGTTTAAAGCCTGAAATGTGTCAAAAGATTGAAAAGTTCAAGGGGGCCGAATACTTTGGCAAGGCACCGTATCTATATATATATATAGATATATATATATATATATTATATATAGATTATATATATATATATATATAATATATTATCTATATATATATATATATATACCACATTATATATATATATATATATATATATACATATAAGTGGCAAGTTAATTACTGTGGTATTGTCATACACTTTAAAACCTTAATGTGTTTCATGTTAGAAATCAAGTAAGCAAATGAGATTTTATTCAACGATTCCAGTAAACTGCAGTATAACAAACTTGTTCCTTTTTGCTAAGAGCCTGGAAACCAGCATTATCACAGGTAGTATTACTTATACCCAGGAACCTATTGTTGATGTAAACAGCAAATTATGCTAAATATATTACTTAAATGTTACTGTACTCAAAGAACTCAAAGTGTTTATTAAAGTGTTAACACTTCAAGAACTTAAATATGACATATGTCAGCAAATTTCGATGACCATTAACCATTAATGATCAAGTTCTGAGACCTTACAAAAAACAGTAATGGAATTTCCCTAAACATTAGCCATATTGTATGTTTAATTATTTTTTCATGCTTTACATTTTTAGATTTTAAAATATATACTTTAAAATGTACAGAAATAAGCTCAATATACGTTTGTTCCTTGCTTCCAAAAGGTGTATTGACAACTTTTGGAAAGTCAACAAATCCTCTAATTTGACCAGCGGCGCCCAAACTTTTGCCTAAGGTTGTACATTCTGTTTTGGCACCACAAACTTGGGTGAACATGCAGACTCCTGTCATTGTGTCGCAGCCCTTTCACAAGCCCACAATCAAATCCCCCGGCACCCCGCCTCGCATCCATCCCACCCCCAACCTCAGCTTCTGGGGGCCACGCAGGGAGAGAGGCAGCACGTCCTCCATTCAGGCACACACTGCCATCCACAAAAGCAGTGCTGACCCAAAGCCCATCCGTCACGCCAACGCCCCCCAGCCACCCTCTCCCACAAAAAAGAAGGAACCAGAGCAGCACTCAGTCCGAGCAGCCTTCCACAGACCTAAAAACAGCCTGAACCAAGCAGCGCTTTTGTCCTGCCCCTTCAAGGCCCCTATTCACAATACAGCCAGGCAGGAATAGAGAGAGATGGGAGGACCCATGCCAAGGCAGCGGACCCTCCTTCTCCGGCCCTTTTCGCTCTGGTCACCAGCAGCAGCCCTTGTATTTCACCCTTCAAGGGGCTTGCCTGGCCTGCCCTCTATTGCACTGATACCATAACAATAGACTGGTGTCCATTCACAGCCAGAGCGACCGGCCATTGCAGGGCCTGAAGCGTTCACAGAGGTGATGCATTGATGTTGAAGAGCCTTAGCTTTCGCCGCCTCTGAAGTTTTGCTGCATCACAATGCGCAAAGGTTTTCCTGCGAGGGGTTTTGTGTTACAGTTCCACTTGTGTTTCTGGCACTCCATTAAAATTCGCTGCAAGTATTGAAAATCAGGATACATGGGAGTTAAGTTGACTGCTGCTGTCAAACTGTGAATTACTTGATTTGTCTTTGTTTCATTTGGGCTTTACTACTCATTCATGCACTATATAATAGTCTGACAGCACTGTCCTGTTTAACCCCTTTAATGAAAGACCTGGGAGCTTAGGGTTTTACCTTATTCAAGCAGACTGAACGCTAGCCAAAGGTGAAATAGGAAATTGTGAAGGGCTTCCACATTGCCTGGGGGCTAAAACATCATTGTCCATCATTGATGGAAGGACTAACTGACTATTAATATTCTTAGCCTGCCTATAGACGATAAGCAGCAGTCGATTTGCAACACTAAAGCCTATATTTTCCAGTCGACAGAGCAGAGCCTCTTTATAGTGGCAACAAATTCAGTTTGTCTTGAGACTTTTGTTAAAAATATCAGCACTGTTTGGTATCTTCCCACCTCCAAAAATATCCCAGCAGACTTACTCTAAGATGTATACTCTAGTAGTGATGCATGCTCAATAATCCAGGTAAGAAAATCCAGAAGTTGAATCTGTTCATCTGGACATCTATGTCCAGATGAACAGATTCAACTTCTGGGATATACTCTAGTAGGTATACTCTAAACTGCCTGTAGATGTTGAGTGTTTAGGTAAATGGCTGAGGGCCTGATGCTCTCCAATGGACTGGCACCATGTCTATAATCAGGGTGAAGTGTTTACTCAAGATTAATGAACCTCATGGAACATAAAACCAGATCATCGTTTGTTGGACAAACCCTGAGGTGAGTGCAGAAGATCTCAGGGTATTTTTGTGTAAAATGAGTCAGATGAAGTGTCACAAGTACGATATCTCATTGGGGTTGGAAAACAGCAGCTCTGGTGGCTCAGATAAGAGTCAGTTGCTGGAAATGGCACTGTCTGAGAGCTTGGGTTCAAATCATGGTTGGGGTTTTTCAACGTGAAGGTTTGGGGGTGTTTATGATGGAATGGCACTACCCAAGGAGGATGGGTCCCTTTTTGAGTCTTGGCCCTCACAAGGTTTTTTTCCTTATAACGTTTAGGGAGTTTTTCCTTGGCACTGTTGCCCTAGGCTTGCTCAATTTGGGATTGGCCTTATAATTTAGAAGACAATCTAAAATTGAAAAGCTGCTTTGAGACAATGCTACACTGTAAAAAGTCCTATAGAAATAAAGCTGACTTGACTAGACCTGACGTGCCCTGTCCAGTGTGTACCTCTGCCTGTGCCTAATGAAATTTGGGTCAGGCTGCAGACACTTCCCCCTGACCCTGACCTGGTCAAGTGAGGGTAAAATGGGTTGGCAAAAGAAACACCAATGATATGGCAACAAATTAGCTAGAATTTGTGCACACAAAACTTGAAGAACGAAGGGGGAAATTATAACAACTACAAAAATTTATCAAATAATTAAATTCAAAATACACAAACAACCAAATAAATTAAATTATTTACTAAAGGATGGTGCAGCAGGTAGGTTCAGAGAATCCTAACTCCAAACCCTGGTTCGATTTTCATCCTGGTTACTTTCAGTGTGAAATTTTTCATGTTCACCTCATCTCATGGTGGGTTTTAAAAAGTGCAGAATTGTATTCCTCTGTATTCTGTCCTCCCTTCTCCCAGTATGTAGAATTGCTACATATTATTAATATGTGAATGTATGAGAAGATAAGGTACTGGATTATTGACTAGGGTTCAAGTACCAGTGCTGCCAAGTTACCACTGTTAGGCCCTTATGGAAAACCTTTATCTCTCAACTGATTGGATTGTACAGTACTGTGCAAAAGTCTTAGGTCACCATTAGATTTGTTGTTTTAGCAATGGTATAATGACCACATACAACATACTGCTGATGACTGGACCCAAAATTTCAAACTTGTATTTGTCACTTCATAATACTCTTTTCCACTGATCTTCATTCCATTCTTTGTGAGCTTTAGCTTACCTTAGCCTTTTCACCTTGTTCCCTTTCTGAAAAAGTGGTTTCTTGGCAGCTACCCTTCAAAAAGACTTTTAAAATCAAGCATCTTCAGACTGTAGAAGCTTGGAGACTAGACTGTACTATTCAAATTTTTCGGTTTTTCCTGTATTTTCTGGTTGTATTCTAATAAAATAGACTGCGAAATAATTATAGGGTCATTATACCTTTGCAAAAACAATGGTATATCTAGTCTAATGGTGGCCTAAGACTTTTGCACAGTATTGTACCTTGTAAGATTATATCAGTTGTAAGTCATTCTGGATAAGGATGTCTTGTAAAGTAAATGTGTGACACTCTCTGATATAGTTGATTCAATAATGTTTACCACTGGTATTCCTCTACTTTGTGAAGTGATAAGGTAAAATTGGTTACTCAAAATGATACATTAATTAAAAAACTGGGGCCAGGTGCCTTAGTGGTAAAGCTATGCAATATAAAATCAGAATCACTGTTGGACTCTTGAGCAAGACCCCAAAGGTACAGCTCAACTGTTACATGTTAAGTGCTGAGCCCTTGGAATACAGCTAAAAAGTTTACCCGAAATTTCACTTGTAAAATTAATTCATCCAGAAAGTCTGCACTGCAAACAATTGGGGCAGACCCTGTTGCATCCAATCTAATTTCGCTGACAAGTGTGAAAACCTCTTTTTAACCGAAACATTTTCTTCTGCATTATGTGAATCTTGCTGACTCGAACTCTACCTCACGCAGCGATCGAATCAGAATGGTCTCTTCACCGAACGCATAAATAGCCATGGATGGGAAACACTGTGGAATGCCGTTGTCCCTCCATGTAATCCCTGTGGCGAGCAATTCAACCAGCATCATGCCCTCGACTGAGCGGGCATGTGCCACAGAAGGGGCCACAACCTCAAATTACACCGAACCCCAATACAAAAACCCCGCTGTGCGGCGGGTTGAATCGAGAGAATAGCAGCACACACCCTTGGCGGCGGCGACAATGAATCTGTGTGCATATGCGGGTGTGTGTGTGTATGATTGAGTGCGTGTTTATGAATTAAGGGGCCTGGGGGTTGAAACGTTTGATTGGCTGGAAGGGAAATCCAGCTTGGCCCCCTTTCACAGCCCATCTGATTGAGCTTTCTTCAGGATTTGCTATGGTTGTCTTGTCCTGATGCAGCTGTCCTATAGGGGAAAGCAAGCGCAGTGAAAAGGCCAGGCATGCTGGGAGGAAAGGTAACACCGGGTCGAAGGCCTGTATTATTCAGCATTGTAGAGCATGACGCCTCTCATTAACTAACGTTATTTGCGAGAGGGAGTGAGACTTGAGTGGCAATGAATGAATGAAAAGGGACGATAAAGACAGAAAGGACAAGAGGAGAACGGAAAATTAACTGTTGCTTATAAAAATTTTGTGTCCGTCCTCTATAGAGTTTCTAGTGCTTGCATTTCATTTGGCTGAACGTCCAACTGAATGCACGGACACTTTTGCTAGAGGTCGTCGTCCGATGTGTGCCCTGCAGGGCTACGTGTTGCTAGGCAAAGTGCATTGGCTCAGTTGGAGGTAAATACACAATGCAGCAAGGCCCATTGGTCCTGATGAAAATGAATGAGGTGCCAGTGCATCTGTGACAACTCAGGGCTCATAGGGAGTCTCGTAGTATCCCCTCAATCGGACGATTTAATTTATAATCTGAGAGCAAAGGCCTTTATTAATGTGTGAGGCTTCCATTAAGCACATACGCTGAATATTTGAATTATGGTAGTACTATTGTTTCTGTGGTAAACCTCGTCTGTTTGGTATGATCTTCGACAGAAACGCAAGAACTATCCATTTCAGAAGCAAAAAGGAAGAAAATACAGTGGAAACCCCGTAAGGCCATTTGAATTCGGATTTGTTCAAAGTCAGAATCAAATTTTCCCCCATAAGAAGTTAATGTGAAAATAGGATTTGCATTCCTGACCCCCATGTTTTTGTTTTATTGCTAGCCTTTATTTGTAGTTTTCAGCACGTCTTATCACTGGGGGACAGTGGACTTACAGTCTGAGGGAGTGTCTGAAATCACACTCCTAAACTGATATAATATACATAAACTTATAATATTACAATAATATAATACACACAATAGGCCTAGGATCTCGCCCTAGTTTCCTTTTCTTCTACTTTTGTTTTTTATTTTATTTTATTTTTTTTTTAATGGCGATTGGCATGCCATATTGGTGCATTTGCGCCACTGAATGGACTGGATTATGTTGCATCGTGGTTGGATGATCGCACCATTTAATGTTTAATGTTTTTCGAAGGTCCGAATGTTTGTTGAGTTTGGTGGCAAAAGAAAATTCAAATGGACCGTGCGATATCCGAATTGCTCGAGTAAAGAGACGTTCAAAATTCCAAGGTATTCTGCAAACTGGATACAGACTGTATGTTTACATACAGTGGGGCAAAAAAAAAGTATTTAATCAGCCACTGATTGTGCAAGTTCTCCTACTTAGAAAGATGAGAGAGAGTCTGTAATTTTCATCATAGGTACACTTCAACTATGAGAGAAAAATGAGGAAAAAAAAAATCCAGGAAATCACATTGTAGAATTTTAAAGAATTTAATTGTAAATCATGGTGGAAAATAAGTATTTGGTCACCCACAAACAAGCACGATTTCTGGCTCTCACAGACCTGTAACAACTTCTTTAAGAAGCTCTTCTGTTCTCCCACTCATTACCTGTATTAGTAACACATGTTTGACCTCATTATCTGTATAATAGAAACCTGTCCAAGTTGTGGTGTGATAAATCAACTGTCAAATGTGGGAGTAAGCAATTGTAAGACATACCAAGACCCCATTGAATAATCTCCCTCGATCTGGGGGGCTCCACGGCAAATCTCATCCCGTGGGGCCAAGATGATCATGAGAACGGTGAGCAAAAAAATCCCAGAACTACATGGAGGGACCTGATGAATGACCCACAGAGAGCTGGAACCAAAGTAAAAAAGGCTACCATCAGTAAACACACTATGCCGAGAGGGACTCAGATCCTGCAGTGGCCAGGCGTGTCCCCCTGCTTAAGCCAGTACATGTCCAGGCCCGTCTGAAGTTTGCCAGAGAGCATATGGATTGATCCAGAAGAGGATTGGGAGAATATCATGTGGTCAGAGATGAAACCAAAATAGAACTTTTTGTAAGTAAAAACTCAACTCACCGTGTTTGGAGGAAGAAGAATTCTGAGTTGCACCATACCTACTGTGAAGCATGGGGCTGAAAACATCATGCTTTGGGGCTGTTTTTCTGCAGAGGGGACAGGACGACTGACCCGTGTTAAGGGAAGAGTGAACAGGGCCATGTATCTTGAGATTTTTAAAACCTCCTTCCATCAGTGAGAGCATTGAAGATGGAACGTGGCTGGGTCTTCCAGCATGATGATGATCCCAAATACACCGCTCAGGCAACGAAGGAGTGGCTCCGTAAAAAGCATTTCAAGGTCCTAGAGTGGCCTAGCCAGTGTCCAGACCTCAACCCCATAGAAAATTTGTGGAGGGAGTCCGTGTTGTCAAAAACATCACTGCTCTAGAGGAGATCTGCGTGGAGGAATGGGCCAAAATACCAGCTACAGTGTGTGCCAACCTGGTGAAGACTTACAGGAAACATTTGCCCTCTGTCATTGTCAACAAAGGTTATGTTACAAAGTATTGAGTTGAACTTTTATTATTGACCAAATACGTACAGTTTTGAATATGAAAAAAAGTGATTAGCCCCACACTTGGTATCTGAACATTTCTCAGTTTACAAAACTTGCCGCTGTGACCAGCAAAAGGATAACGGAGGAAGGAAACTGAGAGTGAGATGAAGTTTGCTTGCTTTTTAATGGAATATGCAGCTAATTGAATGGACATGCAATTCCAGATATCTGCTGGCAGACTATGTCTAAACCATGGCCTCCATAATGTGGACTGTCAGTGGACTTACAAGTACATTTTTTGCTTGTGTGAAACCATGGCCACTACACCATTCCTTCTCTGAAGACCAGTTAGTTTTTGCTATCAATATGCACCTTCGCAGGAACTTTTTCATATACAGTACCTTGTTCACCTCGGAACTCATTCTGACTGCTCAGTACTCGGCGCACTTGCTTAAACTTAAGAGTCGAGCTGCATGACTTGTTTCAGCCAAAACTCGACTGATGATTCACAATTCAGTACAGTGATTCAGGTTCACAACAGCGCTTGCTCAGTGAAGATCTTCGCTGTGATTATCATGTTATATTTTTATTTTATTTTATCTATAGCACTGTATTCTTAGTGCAAATAAGTCCCCATGAGTCCTAAAATGGTTAGTAATGACAGCCAACCGAAAGAAAAACTGAGTCCTCTTGGTTTTCAGGCTTAGCATTAGCGCTAGGGCCCTGAGACCACCAATAGAGTAAGTGTTTTGCTTTTATTTTTCACTTTCAATCCATTACTCACTAAATTACACAAGATTTTTCAAACACTTCATTATAAATTAAGCTTTGTGTTAACGATTTTGGCCAACTGCAGGTACAGTATAGACCGCTCTACCAAACACTCGGTAAACTCCTCAGTTAATGATACATTTAACTTATGATTTGTCGGAATGTAAACACATCGTAATGGATTCATTCAATTTACATTAGTCCTTATGGGAAAAATTTGCTTGGTACTAATCATTTTCAGTTCTCGACAAGCCTTCTGGAACAAATTAACAATGAGAACCAAGGTACCACTGTATATACTGTATGCGTATTGCGTCATGCAAGTGAAATTCGCTTGGCTTACATCACCTCAGCATCACATCAAACCAAAAAAGGCCTTGGAGGGATGTAGTCCCAAATTAGTCCCTAGAGAGTGGGACGAAAGTAGTTAATAATAATAAAAGAAAAAGATGAGAAAAAAAGAATGAAGAATGTAACAATAACAATTCCAATTAAAAATTGTCCTATAGGAAATTATGCAGGGTTCTGCAGCAAAGTATCAATTTCCATTGTAGACATCTAATCTTCAGTCTCCTAGCTGGAGACACATTTGACTACAAGTGGTGGACTGCATGTGCTTAAGGTCTGGATACAAACAGGATATAAGGCAACTGAATCATCAAGGTGTAAACGGGGTCAAAACATTGTTCCAGTCACTTAATGCTACATATTGTATTTATAGGATTTCAAAACAGAGAATTTTGCTGAATTAGGAAAGAAGCTCTGTGTTGGCCCTTTGTGCCCTGGTCATTCATGCTCATGACGTGGTGGACATGCTGTTCAGAGAGCTCCTGAGTGCTATAAACCCACGCCGATGCCTACTGTCAAGGGTCACTTCGGCCACACGCTCAGGTCAACCCATGACCCTGCTTCCTCCGGCTGAGCCAGTGGAGGTTTTCACTCCAAACGGTGGTGCAATTATCTGCTTATTGCAGGAGCACTAAGGCCCTAAGCCCTGGGCCCTGTAATCCACAGCCCTCATTAGCTCTCCAACCTTTTCTCCAGCACAAAGAGCCCTCAGCTCCTCCAGCCGAGAGAGACTTCATCTCGGACAAAAGAGACTCCCCCTTTCCAGGCCTGGTCAGCAGCAGGCTCGAGCTAATCTGAGGGATTCAGCACAGTGCATGAGTCGCACCTCTAAATCCTTTTCCAAAAGGATATTGACCAGCAGTGGCTCTCAGCGGTGATTGGAGATCCCTTATTGGAGTCAGTGTGGATTTTAGGGTGCATAATGTACTCCCCAATAGCCACTACTGATAGACTGCTCACTAGGCAACCTCAATAAGACCTCAGGCTGCATTGAGTAAAGACGAGAAGGAGGCGTTAAGTGAAAAAACTGCCATGCTGGGACGTTTCCTGGGTCACCACTGGGATAAAAACAACTGCAGGATCACCGCTGAGATCAAATCAACAAGCACAGGTTAGAAAGGATGTGGTACCTACAGGAGCAAAGCACATGGATATAGGAATACTCCAGTAGTTTGTTCTTGACCATGTTCCATCCATTTTTGTTCAAGTTTCAAACAGTTGCAATCTAACAATAAATGAGTTAGGTTGAAATAGATGTTAGAATATCCAACTTGCCAAAACTAGGTCCAGCCTACACAAGGGCCTTCAGCAAAACCATTAAAAGTTACACAGGTGACATACATGTACCCTCTTTTCTAGATTGGGGTGATATGCTCATGACCATAAAGGGGGAGGGGTGTTATTTAAAAATGTTTTATTCTTAAAATATGATACCTAGTCTAATCACTGTGAGACATTTATCCATAGTGTGTGTCTATTTGTGTGTGTGTGTTTCAGCTCCCCAATTGATGAAGCCTGCTTGTTTTTTATGGAGCACACAGCTAATCCATTGGACATGCAGTTCCACTTGGGCTAATCATTAATCTGGGAGACATTTGTGTTTTTCACAAATGTGTGACAGAGAGAGACAAATTCATGTGCTTGTTTACTCATTTTTAAAAGATGCTTTATGATAGGATACAATCCATGCAGCTAAAGGATAAGGCCCTTGCTCAACAGTGACAATTCTCCTGTGCTGGGACTTGAACCCTAAACTATTCAGTACCTTGACTTATTAAGCCACCATGTTCCAATTTAATCTTGAAACTACATTTTGTTAATTAGAAAGTTCCAGTTTTAACTAGAGATGGGTCCGATTCAATCCTATATCAGTATTGGTTCCGATATTGACGTCATTCCCTTATCAGATATCAGATGGACAGGGCCGATCCACTCACCTTATTCCATTACACCATGAGCACAGGGCAACTTCAGTCTGCAACTGAGTGAGCAAATACTATTAGCTGTTGGCTAAAATGTAATTTAAATTCCATGAACCAGGTCCCTGATAAGAAAAGAGAATTTCAATTCAACGTATCGGTTTCTAATAACGCATTTTATGCTTTAAAAAAACAGTCGCAATTAGTGCCAAAATATGTATTAAGGAGGCCTCTCTCTGTCAGGACCAGTGTGTCATGTTATCACATACGTCATCACGTGGTTCTGTTTAGGTATGCTCTGCTGTAGCATTAGTGGAAAATCAGGGCTGAAAAGCGCTCAAAAGTTCAGCTACATGGGATGGATGGAATGGCGCCTATCCCATAATTCACTGGGCACAGGCAAAGTGCTCTCTGAATGGAATGACAGTCCATTGCAGGGATCCATATCTGCACTACATGACCTTTCGGAACCTCAGGAAATGCTGTTTCCAGGTGCTGGCTCTTATCTCTGATAAGAGATCCATTGATTAAACCGTGTTTTACAAAAATTCATTTTGTATAATCATTAATTACCTGACCTAACAAGTGCCCTTATACTTCCATTATAAATTCAGTTCCACTCTAATTTCAGTACAGACAAATATATGAAAATCATTATCTACGGTAATCACAAGTAACCTGCAGATATGTTTGAAACAAATAAAAACAGTGCAGAATTCCTTTAAAGAAACGCAAATGCTGGAATGAACATTTTCCTTCACTGTAAACATGTTTTGCTTTACCAGACAAGTAAAGAAGGGGGATACCAGTCCGAACTCCACCAAACTAGTTTGTGTTTGCTCATTTTGGTGTTGCAAACCAAAACAAAGGCAAATTCCAGTTGGTCTTAAGTCCTGGAGAGAAATAGTCGATAAGTTCCTGGAAACAGAAACTGGTTTGTTACGGACTATTATCTTGATAAAAGTCTAGATAGCATTGGCTGTGTGTACACTTAAAATAATAGCGTGTTCTGTCATGTCTGTGTGGATCTACACAACGTGGAGTCAATGTTCATCACTGTTGTTTCCTAATGATGAGTCAGGTTCAGTGATGCTAAATTACAGTGGTGCTTGAAAGTTTGTGAACTCTTTAGAATTTTCTATATTTCTGCATAAATATGACCTAAAACATCATCAGATTTTCACACAAGTCCTAAAAGTAGATAAAGAGAACCCAGTCAAAAATATTATACTTGAACATTTAGTTATTTAATTAGGGAAATGATCCGATATTACAGTGAAATTTGTGTGGCAAAAGTATATGTGAACCTGTGCTTTCAGTATCTGGTGTGACCCCCCTTTGCAGCACAACTGCAACTAAACGTTTCCTGTAACTGTTGATCAGTCCTGCACACCGGCTTGGAGAAATTTTTAGCCCATTCCTCCGTACAGAACAGCTTCAGCTCTGAGATGTTAGCGTGGGTTTTTTCACATTAGCTGCCTCACTTCAGGTCTTTCCACAAACATTTCCATTATATTAAGGTCAGGACTTTGACTTGGCCATTCCAAAACAAGAACTTTATTCTTCTTCTTTAACCATTCTTTGGTAGAACGGCACTTGTGTGCTTAGGGGCGTTGTTCTTGCTGCTGACCCACCCTTCCTCTTTGAGATTCAGTTCATGGACAGATGTCCTGACATTTCCTTTAGAAATCTCTGATATAATTCAGAATTCATTGTTTTCCATCAATGATGGCAAGCCGTCCTGGCCCCAGATGCAGAAAAACAAAGGCCCCAAACCATGATACTACCACCACTATGTTTCACAGTTATGGGATAGGTTCTTATGCTGGAATGCTAAGTGTTTTTCGCCGCTTTTCTCCAAACCTTTTCCTTTTGTTTTTCTTTTTAAACCAAAAAGTTCTACTGTGGTCTCATCCGTTCACAAAACATTCTTCCAATAGCCTTCTTGGTTTGTCCACATGATCTTTAGCAAACTGCAGACGAGCAGCAATGTTCTTTTTTGGAGATAGCAGTGGGCTTTCTCCTTGCAACCCTGCCATGCACCACCATTGTTGTTCAGTGTTCTTCTGATGGTGGACTCATGAACATTAACATTAGCCAATGTGAGAGAGGCCTTCAGTTACTTAGAAGTTACCCTGGGGTCCTTTGTTGACCTCACCAACTATTACACATTCTTGGAGTGATCTTTGTTGGTCGAAGACCACTCCTGGGGAGGGTAACAATGGCCTTGAATTTCCTCCATTTGTACACACTCTGTTCTGACTGTGGATTGGTGGAGTCCAAACTCTTTAGAGAAGGTTTTGTAACCTTTTCCAGCCTGATGACCATCAACAACTCGTTTTCTGAGGTCCTCAGAATCTCCTTGATCGTGCCGATACACTTCCACAAACGTGTTGTGAGAGCAAGACTTTGATAAATCCCTGATCTTTAAATAAAACCGGGTGCCCACTCACACCTGATTGTCATCCCATTGACTGAAAAAAACCTGACTCACCTTCAAATTAACTGCTACTTTTGCCACTCACTAATATGTAATATTGGATCATTTTCCTCAATAAATAAATGACCAAGTATAATATTTTTGTCTCATTTGTTTAACTGGGTTCTCTTTATCTACTTTTAGGACTTGTGTGAAAATCTGATGATGTTTTAGGTCAGATTTATGCAGAAATCTAGAAAATTCTAAAGGGTTCACAAACTTTCAAGCACCACTGTAGATATGTATGGAAGTGAACATTTAGTGTGTGTGTGTTTCTACCTAAGGCACTTCCAAAATATCCATACATGATGACTGTCTTGCTCCAAACCTGTTTCACTAGCTGGGTTCAGAAGAGTGGTATAGCTATAGCTGTACCCACAACCAACAAACGTCTTTCTGATGCTAATCAGTTCCTTTGTAGCAGAGAGAGTTCACCATGTGAAAGCTGTGTCCTCACCTCCAGGTTTTCAAAGTCAAGCCCACTGGTTTGGGGTTTCTGACCTTTCTGTGCCCCTGTTTAAGACACTATGTAACTATGTTATGTTTTCACATTTCATCTTTTTACCAAACAAAATGTAATATTATGGAACCGATAAGGCAGAACTGATAACTGCTGTCTTCACAGCGCTAAACTTTGGCCAAATGAAATGAAGAGCCGTTTGGGAGCCAAAAGCGTCGACTCGGTAAAAAGAGCCAGATTCACTCGTCCACATTCACAGTCATATGACAAGCTGGCAAGATGTTAGTTCTTACAGAAATTACACAGAAAACAGCACAGGAACTGTTTTATGCATTGGGTATTAAAATAATATTTTTATAGTAATATGTGATGTAATTACAAAATATTTTCCTGTAATGCATTAAATTACCTTGTTCCCCACGTTCCCCACAACACTGTCTGTGCTTATGTTACCATAATGTCATGGTTACAATAATATATTGGTTATTAATACACTGTATATTATTATGTAAATCAAAACTTTGACACTTAAATCCCACTTGTCCTACTCATGACAGATATGAACTGTTGAGCAGTTGGAGAACTTTCTGACTCTGTGCCAATATAAAATCCTGTGGTGTGTCAGTTACAACAGTTAAGAACATACACTGGACCTCGGCTGTGTTGTCGAGTCCCGAAAACAATGAGTACCAAGCAAATGCATCCCATAAGGAATAATGTAAATTGAATCAATTTGTTCCAGACCCCCAGAAAATCCACACTACATAAGGCATTATATGCATTAATGGAGTTGTATTTTACAGGTGCTCCCTGATTTACAATAAATGTATGAGTTTAAATTAGTCTATACTCTATCAGAGTGAGCCTAGTACACATTAACACTTACATTAACCTACAGTTGGCCTAAATCATTAACACAAAGCTTATTTTATAATAAAGTGTTGAGAAATCTCATGTCATTTAGTGAGTAATGGACTGAAAATGAAAAGTAAAAGCAGAACACTTGGTATCAGTGAACTCATGGTGCTAGCATAGTTGCTAATGCTAATTGCAGTCAGGATTCAGGTCCTGTTTTCCTTTCGGTTGGCTCTTGTAACTTGTATCTAACCTTTTTAGGACTTATTTGAGACACAACGAATACAGTACTGTAGATGTAAAAATAAAGAAAAACACAATAAACACAGCAGAGATCTTCACTGAGCAAGGGCTATTGTGAATCTGAATCACCGTATCGTGATTCGGCTGAAACGTGTCCAGCGGCTCGACTCATACAAGATTAAGCAGGTGTGCCGAGTACAGAGTTAAATTTTTCTAGTCTAAATACTTTGAGAATGGAATCCGACAAGTTCCGAGATGGTTAAGAACTGAGGTACAACTGTAAATCCAAATTTAGAATGTAATTCCACTCAAGAGTTACAACAACCAGACTGGTTGTCTCCCAAGCTAACTATTGCCTTCTACGTGTTTACTAATAAGATGATGATACAGAATGTGGTGAAGTCAATTTGACATTGTGGTCCAGCTGTTTGTGGTTTGGGATCCATGATTTTTCCAAGGCGATCAAAGCTTGTTCTTGCTATTCTAATGCTGACTGTTGCTGAAAAGTTACCAAGTAACTATAACAGCATCCCATGTTATGCAATCCCAGCATTTCATGACCAGCATACTGGAGTCCAAACACAACTCTATGCTGGTGTCTGCTTTTTTTAGCAGAGTGTTAAATAAATTGCTAAATAAGCTACACTGTCTGTGATGTATGCAACGTAAACACAGTTCTTGACACTGAAGGATTTTGAACTTAACATCACTGAAATGGAATGGATATTTGGGAAGAATAATAAATAAAATACAAGTTGAGAAGATTTCTCGTTAGATATATTGGACTCTTAGTCACTGAGTATTTTTAGATAGCAATAATTTCACTAAGATAAAGCTACTTCACATACCTGTTACAGCTTTAAAAATAAGTAGAACTTTTGGATTCCAGCTATGACACGACTAGAAATTGGAAATTAGTTTTTGTTCGAATCTTATATACATTAAAAGTTATTAGATTTCATTGTCAAAGACTGTATAACTTCTCCAAACAGAGGAAGCTTGGCCAGACTCTACCATTGTTCTGTAATTGGGTTATGGGCAGTATAAAGATGGATGGACAAAGTGCAATAGGGTGCTAGCTAGGGGACAACTACACAAAGAAACTTTCTTCTTGACCATTTCTAATTGGCCACCCATGGCTTATGGCCATTCACCTTTCACATTTGATCCAGAGAGCAAAATGAAAATGGGGAGAATAGGCTTGATAAAAGGCATTACATTTGCAGAGACTGTGTACAGTTTAAGACAGTCAATGCTTTTCTGTCAGGGTTTTTCTGTTTCTAGAGTCATTGCTGATAAATGACTTTGTCTCCAAGTTTCTTTAGCATATGTGGGCTGCCTGGATAACAGGGTTAGGCATAAGATGAGGAAAGGGGGTTGGGGTTCAAATGCTTTATAGGTTGGAAACCTATTCAGGTCTGTTCATGAAGGCAGAGAAATGATTGGATTATTCTTTTTTCTCCTTTTCAGAAATTTCTGAAAAGGGCTCAGCAACCCAGTGGCATTCCATTCCCTACTGCTTTCAAGCTTCTCCCAAGCAGGCTTTGATAGATGAGCGAAAGATGATCCAATTATTTCATTTACTAATTAGCACCTACGGAATCTGACCTTATTCTTAACCCATCAGTCCTCTTTAAAGTTCCCCTGTACAAACAACTGTCTTCATTTCTATGGCAAGAGAAAAAATAAAGATGTACGAATAGGTAATTCAATTTTCAGCCTTTCTCCATATGCTGGCAGACCTGTGCGGTCAACCGAAGCCCCCTGCGAAGCAGTCAGGGCGTTTCAACCCACAATCGTGACGTGTCACTGCCTAGAAAACAAACATGCTGATTCAAGTTAAGGGGAGGATAGTGGAACAAATAATGCAGACGGAATCTAGTGGCCCACATCAAATACAGCCAAACAGCGTCGACCAGGACGAAGCCGTGGCTATTGCTGGGCTCCACTGCTGGGAAGGCAAGATAAGAAACAGCACTGAAGCCAATAAAAAGGAGAATTTAATCTGCTGGCGTCTATTTTTTGCAAAGGCTTAACTTTTGTCTTATCTCTGATGTCTGTAAGTGAAAGACCTGGATTTGCTTAACTTAAGGCACAGGAGAAGATTACAGAGGTTTGAATACTCAACCAGACCAAGTGCTCCTTTAAGATGGTAATAAATGAGCAACGTGCTGTGAATGACTCACAGAGTCAACCAGATATTAAAGGAATTATCCAGCGATCCATTCAAATATACACAGTACAACCCTCAGCCAAATCCATTTCCTTGTTTTGTTTGCTTCGGTTTAGTTGTACTGAGTTATAAATACTGTATGAGTGACTTTGCTTCTGGAAGCAAAATACCCATTTATTTTCTCTATAGACCTTAAAAAGCTTTTAAATAAAACGTTTCATGCATCAAACCAATCCAACCAACTAACAAACAAATTATGACCTCAGAATAATTCATTTAAAGCAAAACTGAGAAGAGTAGATAAACAGAGATTACTTATGAGAAAAGTATCTCCAGTCATCAACTGTGTACTAATTGTAGTTTACAAGGGAAAGGACTACAGATCTCATAAAGCAGTGCTTCTGATTTCATTTACCACTTTTCAGTTCCATAATATAAACTAATATAAATGTTCAGTGCTTTATATTAGTTTGTATTATGGTGATGTGTTGGAGATCCCTTGCTTAAAGGTGAGGCCACTCTCACAAGCAGACCAATGGTACCCTTACAGGACAGATTTACTTAGAACATTTAGGGAGTTTTCCTTGCCACTGTTGCCCTAGGCTTCCTCAATTTGGGTTTGGCCTTAGATATTAGAAGATAATCTAAAATTGTAAAGCTTTAAATAAACCTGACTTGACTAAAGATTTTTAGTAAAATGTATTATGGAAAATATGTAGGGGAAATTGATTTCTTGCTGCCTACAGTTTATGGCAAATTGCAAATTTGCATCTAGTGAAATGCTGAGAAAATTATAATATTTATAATGCTTGTAATGTTTAATCCATATAAGGTGGTGGACCAGGATGTTATTTCTACTTCCAATGGTATTTCTAGTGTATTCCCGCCATAATAGACCTCCTCTATTGAGAAGCTGGCTTGATTTCCGTGGTTATGTGACACCAGAGTACCGCTGTGGCGTTCTTTGTTGAGGCAAACTTCTGCATCATGCACTCATTAAACCTCCCCGGCGTCCCTGCTTGCAAGAAAGCCAGGCATTCTCCCGACCAAAGAGCTGGCGCATAGATTCAAACCAAACAAGGACGCCATTAAGTCCCACAATGCATTGAATGAAGGGTTCACTTCATTGTAAAGGCGAGGCCTGCAGGGAGAACGCTCTGTCTGGCTTAAAGTGGTGGGGGAGTGTTTAATTAAACTTTGGAAACGACTGAAGGTGCATCTGTACCAAATGACCCTCCAAATGAATGGGGGATTAGGCTGGTGGAGAGAGCAAGTTCATTAGTGCGAGGAGGGAGAGAAAGAGTAGCTCCCAGGAGGGACACGGTGCTTCAAAATGCTATTGCTCTGAATCTATAGGCATGCCGTTGTCTGGAAAGATATTTTGGATGTAGAAATTATATTGGTTATGCACCTTAAAATATCAATTATTTGCAATTAGTACCATTTGTTGAGAAGTGGGGATAAAAAAAACAAGAAGGACGAGGAATGTATGTATAATCTGCACTAATTTACACTAAAACTAACACTTACATTAATTTACAGTTGGAGAAAAATCATTAACGCAAAACTTATTTTATAATAAAGTGTTGAAAGATCTCATGTAATTTAGTGAGTAATGGATTGAAAATGAAAGGTAAAAGCAAAACACTTACTCTATTGGTGAACTCAGGGCGCAAGTATAGCTGCTAAGTAGCTGTTTTCTGGAGGAGTTGGTTCCTGTTTACCTTTCAGCTGGCTCTTATAAGTAACCTTTGGAGACTGGAGACCCATGCAGACTTATTTTCACTAAGAATACAGTACTATAGATGTAAAAATAATTAAAAACACAATAAACACAGCGGAGATCTCCACTGAGCAAGGGCTATTGTGAATCTGAATCACTGAATCACTGTGTACTGAATCGCAAATCATGAATCAATATTTGGCTGAAATAGGTCATGTGGCTCGTCCCACACAAGTTTCAGTAAGTGAGTAAGTACCAAGCAAACGACGATAGTAGGGGAACAATTTTCAAGTCAAAATGTGACTAGTACAAAATACTAGAGATAAAATACTGAGGGTGAAGGACAGGAGACATACAGTATATCTGATTAATGTGGACTGCAGACAAAATTCAGGAGGCTAAAGACTGTGGACCATGTCCTGAGGGATAATGACTGGGGCTGTTGACAAAATCTGGAGGAATGAGACGTTCACAGGAGACAAAATTCAGAGTAATGAGATCTAAAGATGAAGTTTAGAGGAAGAAAGACAGGAAACAAAATGCACTGAAATGGCGATTGGAGATACTGTCCACAGTAATGATGAGTAGAGCCATATACCAGAGTGATGAGGACTAGATGCAAAAATACCAGGCCCAAATGCAGCATGGGTCCATGAATGGGTCCTGCTCTGGTTCATTCTCTAGCTTTTTAAATAATTGTATCCTTAGCGTATAAATAACAAATAAATCAGTATTAAAGCTTATCAAGTAGTTACAATGTATGTAAACAATAACGTACATGAGAAACTACGTCAATTAGCCGGCAGATGGCCAACTGATTCTTGAATTCCTAAAAAGGTCTCCGATTTATGACATTCTCGTGCGACTAGTGCTCTTGGCATGAAGACAAATAACACTTCAGCCTGATTATACAGCCTGGAAAACACAACATTAAACCGTACCTCCCACACTATATAATCCATCGAATGGTTCAAAGTAGCACCAGCGCACTGTGTTTGTACCACCCCCTTATAAATGAGCAATAGTAATTTCCCCATTTATTGTCTTATACTCTGAAGATTGACAAGAATTAACCAGGACAAGGCAAGACTAACAAATACTGACTAAACTTGGGACAATAATGTCCAGAGGGATAGGGAAACAAATATTCAGACTATGAAGGAAGGATCCATATTAATAAGTATGAGGACTTTCGTGTTTGTACTTGTTTTTTTTATTTCCCGAATTCACATCCTAATTGAGTAAACAAGATAAACCGTTTTTCAGTCCTTTTATCATTGCAAGAAAAACACTGAATTATGCTTTAAAACTACAGATCAACGACTTCCAAACACACATAACATGGAAACTTTTATGGGTACGATGCACAAAGAGGTCCAACATCTGTCTAAGTCATGACAGTCACTGCCTTTGTGGGGAAGTAAGCAGGAGTACAGCTTCACTATAAGAGCTGTATTGGTGAATTAATGATTAACCATTGCTTCTTTTCTGTCCCTCCCTTACACCCTCTCAGTGCTGACGCTTCCAGAGTAGACCCTCTGCAAGAGGATGGACTTCTTCATTTAGTGTAAAGGCAAATGCAGCGCACCACTTTTGTCCCTTTGATATCCTGCTGGGGCACAATATGGCGAGTCAGGGATCAATGAGAGCACACAATAGCCATTACCCTGCAGTTTCAGCAGGCTTTTAGGGGAGACGTGGGGCGGACAGCTTCCAGACGGCATGGTGTCTGGGCCACACAGAGAAGAAGGAGGAAGGCGTAGCGTTGGGAAGAGAGAGAGAGAGAGAGAGAGAGAGAGAGAGAGAGAGAGAGAGAGAGAGAAGTGGTGAAGAGAGGCATGCATAGTAGGTTAGGTTTCTTGATACTGGAACTGGATGGTGGATCAAACCTGTACTGGAAGAACCACTTTATCATCAAGTCCATTCAAGGGCAGTGTTGGTACTGGACTATTGTCCAGTAAGTTCCTATAGGTTCCTATAAGTTCCAGCACTGTGGAAAAAAGCTGGCACAGTTGGGTCCTTATGTTCCGTTCACCAACCATATACTAGTACAGTATAGTTTCACTACATGGAAAGTACCAAAAATGTAAAAGATTCACTAATTTTAGCACCATTCATTTCCTCAACCTCTCCAGAATGGGGCAGATGGTTTGCCACATATCATCACACACCGAACAACCACTTGCTCACCATTTGACAGGATGTGATTTCTCAGTGCAATCACAGCCCCAGACAGGCCTGGGCCTCTCTTTTGTGCAAGACTGGTGTGTCAGAATGAAATGAAAGAGAGTCTGGAAAAAGGTGAAGCTGTGAAATGAGATGTCAACACCAAGGAGCAGATTTGCCACAAAAAACTGACTACTGCACCATGGGTTGCTGCCAATTTGTGGATTTAGGATCCCTGTACGGATCTAGCGCATGCTGAAACATCTCCGTTCACTGTGAATGGAGGCAGACAGCAGAAGGCCAATCTCCCAAACCTTTCACCATCTGCCATGACTGAGCATAGTACTGATTTTCAGTCTATCCTTAATGGTCTTGTGTTTAATTTCCATATAATTTTCGTTTCTTTGCAGACTTTCATGCGGGTATGTTAGTTGTGGTTTCAGATTTACGGTGTGTTTATTATTGCATTTGTAATGTGTGAATCAAGGTGAGTGAGGGTTGTATGGCAGTACTGGTACTGCATACCTCTAATGACCCAGGTTCAATCCTCACTTTTCTTCACAGAGTCTGCATGTTGCTGGCTTTCTTATGGTGTCATGGTTTCCTTCAACCTGTTTTAATTTTGTTGTGTGTGTATGTGCACCTTGTCTTGCTATACTTGTGAGAACCAAATGTCCTTATAATTACAGAAAAACCTGGACTTTTCACTTGTGAGGGCTGTTTTCCGTACGGTTAGGGGTAGGTGTAGCATTAATTAACTGCAGTAATGCTTCATTGTCATTCATATCAGTGGAAAGTCCTCACAAGAATAGCAAGATAAACGTGTGTTTGTGTGTGCATTTACAGCATTTAGCAGACGCCCTTATCCAGAGCGACTTACAATTGATACAATTTTACAATCCAAGCAATTGTGGGTTAAGGGTCTTGCTCAAGGACCCAACAGTGGCAGCTTGGCAGAGGTGGGATTTGAACCCTAGACCTTCTGGTCCAGAGACCAATACCTTAACCGCTAGGCTACCACAGTCCCACCACAGTATATATTACATTGGGGGCCAAATGTCCCTACAGCAATAGAATGATCTGAGATTTTTATCTGTGCTGGTAGCCAACGTTTTTTTTTTTTTTTTTACAAATAATTGTAACTTTCTTTGAAAAATCAAGAGAGTCAAAAAGATTTGCTTTAGGTAACTGAGGTTAAAGGTTAGGGTTAGGTGTAGTAGGGCTGTGCTAAAAATCAATACAGCAATATATTGCAATATTTATTTTCACAATACAGTGGTCCTGAAAAACAACGAGCACCGAGCACATTTTCCCATAAAGAATAATGTAAATTGAATGAATCCATTCCAGACCCCCAGAAAATCCACACTGTATAAGGCATTATATGCATTAATGGAGCTATTGTATAAGCACTCCTTGATTTATGATGGGGATATGATCCAACAAATCCATCATAAGTTAAATATATCATGAACTGAGGAATTTAACAAGTTTGGTTCGGTCTATACTTTATATAGCGGTCCCTATGATAAGTAATAATAAGTAAGTTAATGTACAGTAAGTTAATGTTTAAACCACTTACCACACTAACCTTCTTAGGACCCATAGAGACTTATTTGCACTAAGAATACAGTACTGTAGATGTAAAAATAAAAAAGCACGACAGAAATAACAGAGATATTCTCTGAGAAAGGTCTATTATGAATAGGAATCACTGTGTACTGAATCGTGAATCATGAATTGTGAATCAAGTTTTGGCTTAAAAAACTAATCATATGGCTCGACTCATACAGGTTTAAGTAAGTGCGCCGAGTACCAAGCAGACGACGATACCCGAGACAAATTTTAGTAATCAATATGGAATATGGTTCGAGAACCCAATTTGATGGGTTCTGAGGTGGTCAAGAACCGAGGTACCACTGTATACAGATTTACATGAAAATAGGGGGGGTAGTTTTGGTGTGCAAAAGTGAAAGGAAAGATTTATAAGAAAGTAGTGAGACCAGCCTTGTTGTATGGCTTAGAGACAGTGGCACTGACAAAGAGACAGGAAGCAGAGCTGGAGGTGGCAGAACTTAAGATGTTGAGGTTCTCTTTAGGAGTGTCTAGGGTGGACAGGATTAGGAATGAGATCATCAGAGGGACAGCACAGGTTGGAAAAATTGGGAGACAAATTCGAGAGGGAAGACTGAGATGGTTTGGACATGTGCAGAGGAGGGATAGTGGATATTGGTAGGAGGATGTTGGAGATGGAGCTGCCAGGCAAGAGACGGGAGGAAGACCAAAGAGGAGTTATATGGTTGTGGTAAATGAAGATATGCAGGGAGTTGGGGTGACAGTAGAGGACGTGGAGGACAGGGTGAGGTGGAAACGTTTAACACGCTGTGGTGACCCCTGATAAAGGGAGAAGTCGAAAGAAGAAGAAGAAGAAGTTTTGGTGTGGACAAAGCATTCCTCCTAAAACATACTCAACCAAACAATCAAGACAAATTGAAACAGATATTAATTTAAGTATTATTGTTTTTAGTCACTTTTAGATGTTCCATGCAGTCTCAAGACTTTCACTAGTATTTCTGTCCTTGAGTGTGTTTACATGCACAATAACAAGCCGTTCATTATCTGATTTTGGCAGTTCATGTTGATTCAATTGCTTATGTAAACACAAACTCTGAGATCTGACATCAGATTAAAGCTTCAGATTTCAAGAAGCCAGATTAAGATCTGTATTGTAGCCCAGGGATTTATGTTGTGTTGTATTAATTTGATCAGACTAGAGACAATGTTAAGTGTAACATAATTGTTATTGTAAAATGTTTAGGGGATTAGCCAATTTATTTCAAATGTTGTCACTTCATGCATTTATTGCCTGAAGTGTGACAAATTGGAAGTACTCTGGATAATTAAGTTCATAATAATACAAAATGGTACATTTTTATTTATATAACTGGAACCAAAGAATTGATATTAAAGGTGTACTCAGGTAAGTGCTAATCGATTGCTTTTTGTCTATTGTTTAACAGGGTTAAGAACGTACAAGTTTTGTGGTTTCTGTGACCATCTTGCTACTGGAAAAAACACTTATAGCTAGATCTTTGGAATTTAACAGAGAGTTAGAGGGAAGAGAATGAATTATTAATAGCATCATCTTTTTTGATTTGGATCACTGTCTTCCTTTGCACATCAAACAAATACCCTTAAAACTTTGAAAGTTTTATTTGAAAGCCAGCTCACACAACAATAAGCCTTTGCACACACAAACACTGAAGTTCGTTTCAGAGCAGGAATGAAAATAGCGTTATTCAAAAGCAGTGCTTCAACTCATTATAAGCATAATAACAACAGAGAGGGTGAGTTGTAGTGAATTATTTATATAATAGTGTGCCACTGAAAGGAGAAGTGCCCATAGCAAATGGCATGGAGCCATTCGGGGGAACAAGCACGGGCACCACCTTAAAAACGTCTTGTTTTGTTTGAGATCCCTATCTGGCTCAAAAGGTGAACAGCCACTAAATAATCAGAAATCAGGGTGATGTAAATGGGCAGGCAGCGACCGTTAAAGGAGCGTCACCATGTTTCAAATGCAAACTGGCATCCCCAAACAGCCTGAATTCCAACACATGTCAGGAGATCCTCTGATAACCTGATGGCACAACTTTGTAAGGAAGTGAAAAATGGAGGTGAAAGGTTTATGGCCTGTTCCAGACATTTGAAAAGCAGGCTGAACATCAGACATGCTGAGTCATGATGATCCACTTTCTGATGTAAATTTTGAATTCATCATATATACACACACACTCACCAGCCACTTCATTAGGTACATCTGTTCACTAAGAACAGGTAACTGAGTCTGCAATTTGCACGGGCTCACCAAAGTTGGTCAATTGAAGATTGGAAAAGCATTGCTTGATCTTATTAATCTCAATTTCTGCAACATTTGGATGGTAACACCAATTTGTGCTAACTACATGAAAATATAGATCCACCCTGCCCTGAGTTGAAGAGATTTTGAATTTCTTTATTGCCAAATATTAGAATCATCAGAATCATCATCAGCAGCACTTTATTAGGAAATCTATACAAATACTGGCTGGGGCCTCACCGTTGAAGCCCTCTCAACAGCTTGCTGTGTACAATGAGATGCTTTTCTACTCACCACCACTGTCCACCACTGGCAGAAACAAGCAGAGCAAGACGAAGTGTGTTTTGCAATATGTGTGTGTGAGAGATAGAGACAGAGAAAGAGACAGCGTTGGGTAAGAAGGGACTGAGCGAATCAATATGTGGCAATAAGTTGATAATATATAAATCAATGTATGGGAAACACTGCAGTATCTTGGTTATTTAATCAATAGTAGTACACTACAGTATCTCATGTAACACTGCTAACTAGTGTATGTAATATGGTGTTCAGGCAATGTACAGGAACATAACGTGCAATTTCACAGAACGTATTCCAGTGGTACACAAAAGTCCAGAAAGTTCATTCATTGGTTTCAATACCTGTTTAATCAAATTCAGAGTTGTGGGGAGCCAGGGACTAACCGGTAGTACTGGGCACAAGGCAGGAGTCAAACCGAGAGAGGGTGCCAATGCACATGTACACACATAAACACCCACCTACTCACAGTGGGACGCTTTAGAGACACCAGTTGGCCTAAGGTATGTCTTTGGAATGTGGAAGGAAATTAAAGTACCCAGAGAAAACCCACATGGACAGAAGGAAAATACCACAGGTGGAGTCCACATTTACATTACATTTAGTCATTTACCAGATCCTCAAGTCAAGCAGTTGTAGATTAAGGACCCAGTGGAAGAATGGCAGAGGTGGGATTGGAACCCTAGACCGTCTGGCCAATTGTCCAGTACCTTAACTGCTGGTACCACCAAAACAGAGATTCGAACTGGGAATCTCTGGAGCGGTGAGGCGACAGTGATAATCACTTGTAAAAATATATAAGCAGTTATCATAGAATTAGGAGAATGTAGAGATAAAACATGCCTTTGTGATGATGAAGAAGGTCTTGGTTTTTCGGGACTGCCACACACAAAAAGGAAATTAAACAAATCATTGAATCTTGACCCAAGCACATGTACTATAAAGATGAATGTCTTATGATGTTTCACTTTATATCAAAACATTAATGACTCACTCTACTTGAGGGTTGAACATCTGCAGTTCTAATAATTTACCATAATTCTATAAAACAATTCCAAATAATACATCTCAAATTCTCAGAAGTTATGTTTCAGTGAATTTGGGGTTTTTTTTGGTTGTTTTTTTTTTTTAGTGGTGTGTAACCTACAGTAAACACAAATATGATAGTGTATTACATTGGGAGGCATGTAGTTCCCGAACCACGTGGGACAGGGCGTTCAGCTAGGCACGCGACGGTTGACTACTTGTCTCAATTGTAAACAGAGCCGGGAGCAAAGCATCTGTCTGGGCTTGCATTCCTCAGAGCAACATGACTACACTGGACTTCAGTCATGTTAGGCAGCATTGCATAAGTAATCAGGCACGAGAGCAAAATGGACTTGAGTCTGAAGATTTAAACCCTTGTGCAAATGTTTATACCTACAACAAGGTCAAAAAACAACACAAACATGGCATTTGACCAACTTTAGATTCATTTTCTCTGCAAATGGATCTATAATCCTAAAGAACAAGCTCCAGGAAACGTTTCCAGAGCAACTCAAACTGATCCAGTCCAAGCAACTGTGGATTAAGGGCCAAGGCCACACTGCTGGCAGCTTGTAAGTGCTTGGGTTAAAACCCTGTATCTTCTGGTTTTAGTCCAGTACCCTTAACAGACACCACCACAGAACACATGTAATGGTTCTGTGATTTGTTCCTCTATACAAACCCTAAATATGATCCTGCAACAGGTACTGTTCCACTCAATCAATTCCATACCTGCTTAATTCAGGTTTGCTGAGAGCCTTAAATACCTTATGTGAAATTTTCCCTTAACATTCTCCTTAATCATCTCTTTTTTTCAACACAATTAATTTTGTGTGTAAATCCTTCAATCCTTAACTATCAAATGTCCCATAAGTAATCCCTTATAAACCATTAAGTGTTGCGTAAAGCTCCATAACAGTAAATTCCCTTAGAGTTATTTAAGGGATGCAAAGCTCCTGATAGCACTTCAGTTTTGTGCAACTGGGATTTCCAGTCTGTATTGGGAGATGTTTAGCATGTGCACAAATCTTCCATATGCCAGGCTGTTCACGCTTTTCACAACTTGTTTTTGCCTGTAGTTATTGCTGATTGAAATTACTCTTAAAATGTCCATTTCTTTTGCCTTATTCTTCCCATATAATACATTTTTCCTCCTTAGTCCAGTTCAGCTTTCTTTTCTTGTTGTCATAATTATTTTCCATTTTGGTTTATAAGCAAAACCATTAAGGCAGCTCTCAAACAACGGTATTCTGTGAACTTTTTCATGGAGACAGTGAAACTTTATGGTAACAAAACCTCAATCACTGCAGTAAATCCCATACTGTTTATCCTTAGTTAAGTGAAACGTCTGAGGGATTTCATGCAACACACTTAAGTAATTCCATTGCATAAGGGAAAATCTTCCCTTATGATTTATACTTAAGGCATTTTAGGCAACCGGACACAGATCCTAACCAGCAGCACTACTGACCCTTGACAGGGTGCCAGTCCAGACTTATTCACTTAGACTGGGTCACATTTAGATATGTCAGTGGACCTACATAATTCTTTGGAATGTGAGAGAAAGCTGAAGTAAATTGTGGAAAGCCACACAGACACAGGAAGAACAAAGAAACTCCATGCAAACAGGCAGTGGCCAGGTCAGGACTCTAAACCTGGGTTTCTGGAGATGTGAGGTGACGGCACTAAGCACAGCACCATCATGCTGCCCAGAACTGTTCTAAAAAATCTCATACAGAAAACAGTGTTGAGTTTACAACCATTTTGATATATTTGGTCTATATGAAGGAATCGTCATTCTCACATACAACACATTAACTACGAGCCTGAAGTGTTTGCTTACCAACAAATATATATACACACATACTGTATACGCACACACAGTGGGACCTCAGTTCTTGACCATCTCGGAACTCGTCGAATTCGTTCTTGGTGCATTTTGACTAGAAAAATTTGTCTCGGTTCTCATTGTTTGTTCAGTACTCGGCACACTTGCTTAATCTTGTATGAGTTGAGCTGCCTGGCTCATTTCAGCCGAAACTCAATTCACGATTCAGTACACAGTTATTTATTGATTCAGATTCACAACAGCCCTTGTTCAGTGTAGATCTCCGCTATTTGTTGTTTTTCTTTGTTTACATCAACAGTACTGTATTCTTAGTGCAAATAAGTCTCAACAGGTCCTAAAATGGTTAATAATAAGAGCCAACCAAAAGGAAAACTGAATCCTCCGGAACACAGGCTGCAGTTAGCTTAGCAGCTATGCTAGCACCTTGAATACCAGTAGAGTAAGTGTTTTGCTTTGTAATTTCAATCCGTTACTCACTAAATTAGATGAGATTTGTCAGCACTTTATTATAAAATAAGCTTTGTGTTAATGATTTTTGCCAACTGTAGGTTAATGTAAATGTTCATGTGTAATAGGCTCTGCTATGATACAGTATAGACTATATTAAACTCCTCGGGTCATGATACATGTAACTTGATGATCGTACATCATGGAGCACCTGTACAATACAACTCCATTAATGCATATAATGACTTATACATTGCAGATTTTCTGGGGGTCTGAAATGGATTAATTCTATATGGTATGTTGTATGTAGAACTGTAGAGCAGGTTCCTCAAGGTCTTTTTGGATGGATACACTACTTTTCATTCAGAAAATCAACCAACCATGTCACCAGGGTTGACCAAACCTTTGTAAAACCCATTTCAAATGCCGTCAACCAAATAAGCACCCGCCTCATGTACGAGAAGCAATAAAGACGGAGCGACAAAAGACGTAATAGGTTTAAACGGCGGTATTAGCATGACAGTAGACTTATCTCCAGAGGGGCGAGGTTTGGAGGCCCCAAGGTTCCACTCCAAACAGAAGACTTCTAATTGAGCAAAAGGAATAAGCAAGCTGCTCCTATCATAACAGTAACAGATAGCGAAGAGACATCCAGTGACCAGACGACCTCAACTCAGAGCTCTAGAAAAGTAATGATGGAGAGAGACCAGTTTTTAAGAGGCTAACACCAATGATATTAGGAGATGTAAGCCAGACTTTCGGCCATTGGTTGGTATTCATCAAATAAAATTTTTGCATTAAATGTTAAAATAATGCTGCATTTTTCAGATAAAAATAGTTTTTGCTATGGTAATCAAGGTTTTTTTTTTTTTTTTTACATTTATTTTATTTTATTTTATGCCATTATTTATAATATTTGCCATTTTAACTTATTAATTTTATGTTACTTTATCTATTTTATTGTATATATTTATTTATATATATTTATGTATGTTATATTATGTTTGTGTTTATTTTTATGCCTTTATGCCACACGAAACCCAGCCAGAAGGCACAGCTGAGATGAGTTACTGCAGGGGTGGGCTATTCTATTAGACTGTGCCACTTGAGTGACCCGTTATATTATATTATACTGTGAGAAACAATTTTAGTGAATGAAAATAAAATGTATTTTTGGATTTGCTTTCATTCCAAAGTTTAAAATGTGTCAGGTGTTGACCATACAGACCTTGTAGAGCACAGTTGCCAAGGTCAAGTTGTCATTTTAAACGACTCTGAGCTTGTTTTTATGTAAAGTTGCTTACACATATTGTTAGTTATGATTTGCGTATATTAGGGCTTGTTTCTAAAGTGTAGCTGCTTTTTGGGATTTCTCCCTGATCCTGTCTCTCTCCACTAAACCTGTCTAATAAAATGAAACTGCTAGTTTGTCTTGTAGCATGTTCCATGCACAACCCTGTGTCCTCCTCCCCTTCCATTTACATTTACATTTACAGCATTTAGCAGACACCCTTATCCAGAGCGACTTACAATTGATACAGTCTTACAATCCAAGCAATTGTGGGTTAAGGGCCTTGCTCAAGGACCCAACAGTGTCAGCTTGGCAGAGGTGGGATTTGAACCCCAGACCTTTAGGTCCATAGTCCAGTACCTTAACCACTAGGCTACCACAGTCCCGTGGTACTGATCTGTGACACTGATCTGATGGTCCATCAGTGATGCACTCTGTTTCTTTCTAGTGAGCAATCACTGATATAATTACTTATTACTAATTACTCAGTTCATTATATGCAACATCTTTCATTTTCTTCATTTATTCATTACATTCATTTATTCATTCCTCATTTTTTGTTGGCCTGTTGGTTTTGTTCAACGTCCTCAGAGTTTAAAGGAAAAATGTAAAATTACAAGTTACAATATTTTTTTAATGGTTGTTATGAAATGCAAATTAAATTCATATATACAGTATGAACTAACCAAGTGGTGTCTCTCTCTCTCTCTCTCTCTCTCTCTCTCTCTCTCTTTCTCTCTGTCTCTCTCTCTCTCTCTCTCACATTGTGACAGATCGCTTATTTTGGGCTTGTCACATTTCTTTTGTGAGATCTGGCAACACTGTTGTAGAGTCAACTTCAGAATTATTGGCACCCTGGTATATGTGGGTAAAAAAAGTATATGATTGCATTTTTTTTTCATAATCTTATATTAAGTATACGGAAATATTCCAACACTTAACTGAAGTCCATTTATCTAAATAAAAGCCCTTATCAAATCAAACATTAGCTGTTACAATTATTAGCCATGCTCCATTTGTGCACGTTAACTTGGCCAATATAACAGCATGATCCAGTGCTTGAGTACTTGATGAGAATCTCAGAGGCTCTCCAGTACAGAATTCTCCAGGCATTACAGGGTCTTTTCTTGTTTGCTCTTTAACTAACCCACAAATATTCAGCGAAGGTTAGGACACACAAATGGTTAATGAATTACAGTGGTGATATAGTTTATGAACCCATTAGAATATTTTAGAATTTTCTATAAGCATCATCAGATTTTCACACAGTTCCTAAAAGTAGATAAAGAGAACCCAATTAAACTAATGAGACATAAAGATTGTACTTGGACATTTATTTTACAGATAATGAGCCAGTATTCCATATCTGTGGATAGTAAAAGTGTGTGGACCTCTAGGATTAGTAGTTACTTGGTAGGTGAAATTAGAGCCAGGTGTTTTTCAATCAAAGGTAACTTCTAAGTAACTAAAGGTCTCTCTCACACTGGCTAATTATAAGGTTTGTGAATCCACCACCATAAGAAAACAACAATGGTGTGTATGACAGGGCTGGAATGAGAAGGCTACTGCTTTCCAAAAAGAACATCGCTGAACATCTGCAGTTTGCTGAAGATCACATGGACAAGCTAGAAGGCTATTGGGGAAACATTTTGTGGAATATGAGACCAGAATATATTTTTAGGGTTTTAATAAGAAGCACTATATATGGACAAAGGAAAACACTGCATTCCAACATAAGAAGCTTATCCCACCTGTGAAACACGGTGGTGGTAGTATCATGGTTTGAGCCTGTTTTGCTGTATCTGGGCTACATGCATTTACAATTATTGATGGAACAATAAATTGTACCAAAGAATTCTACCAAAACAATTGTTCAAAAAGGATAAAGTTAATGTTGTGTAAAGGGCAAGTTACAGTGCTGAACTAATCCATAAGAAATGTTGTGGAAACCATTCTTTTGCAGAAACCCACCAACATCCCAGAGTTGTAGCTGCTCTGTACAGAAGAATTGGCTAAAATTCCTCCAAGTAGATGTTCAGGACTGATCAACAGTTAGTGGAAATATTTGTTGCAGTTAATGCTTGTTGCATTTTTGTTGCAGTGGGGTCATACCAGATACTGAAAGCTAAGGCTCACATACTTTTGCCACTCATAGAAGTATAAAATTCAATAATTTCCTCAATAAATAAATGACCAAGTTAATATTTTGTCTTGTTTGCTTAATTGGGTTCTCTTTATCTCTTTATGTGCAAAAATCTGATGTTGTTTTAGGTCAGATTTATGCAGAAATATAGAAAAATCTGAACATTATTAAAGCTTTCACAAACTTTCAAGCACAATTGTATTTCTTTGTGGATTTGTATTAAACCTAGAGGGATTTACATGAAAATGTTCCACCTGTAAACCAGAATTCAGTTGATTAAATTAATATAAAATAGTAATGCTAAATGAGAAAAGCAGGGAGAGGTATGAATACAATGGAGGAAGCACTACAGACTAGATGAGCTCTAAGATAGAGCTGAGGTATGTTTGGGCTTGAATGTGAAGGAGCCACTACTCCAACACTTCCATCCTCAAACTCATCCAGTACTCCAACGACCCCCACCAAAGCATTTAGAGCCCCTCTCGAGGCCTCTGTCCCCCAGTCCCTCATTCACAGAGGGAGACAGCAAAGGAGGGGGCCGAGTATTGATATAATGAGCGAGAGAGAATGAGAGAAAGCGTACAAAAAATGAGAGAGAGCACCATCCTGATTAGGGACTGAATTCCATTATGTCTCTTGTCCATGATGGACAAATAAAGGCAGTAATAATAATGAGTGGAGAGGGGCCTGGAGAAGCCACAAAAGCTCCCAACACGCACGGAAACAGAGCCCAATAGTCAAATATTTGGAAATACACTACAGCAGGCTGATTGTGATGCACATCATTGTATATGGGGCGAAGCAAATATTGGCCCTGCGAACACAGCGGAACGTGCACAGAGTGAAGAGAAAAAAAAAAAAACACAGGGAATTACCTGCTGCTTTCGTTAAACAGGACGGCTCGTAGCCGAGTGCCGTTTAAAAATAAATCGTGTTTGCTTTACGTAATTGCATTAATGATGCTGAGTGCATTTGTGTACCCAAGACGTGGTTTTGTCAACAGATAAATAGTGTGTGCCAAATGTCTAATATCAAATTATGCACCTTCTTCTGTACGTGTGTACATATGTGTGATTACCACAGACAATGATTTCAACACATTCTTTTGTACTAAGAAAATCTGCTCACGGAAACCATCATTACCCGTTACTATTCAGTGGTTAACCATGAGACGAAGGCTGTGGATCTTATATGTTACACTAGAAGAAATAGCTGGGAGACAGAAGAGAATGTGCACACTCACATCCAACATCACTGACTTTTTACAGGAACCAGGTAGAATTTGGTCCATAGGAAACAATGGATACTGGGCTCCCTTTATCCAAATACAGTGGTACTACGCTTCTTGCCATTAATTCGTTCCAGAAGACTTGTCGAGAACTGAAAACAACACATACCAAGCAAATTTTCCCCATAAGGAATTATGTAAATTTACATTTACAGCATTTAGCAGACACTTTTATCCAGTCTTTTATACAGTCTTACAATCCAAACAATTGTGGGTTAAGGGTCTTGCTCAAGGACCCAACCGTGGCGGCTTGGCAGAGGTGGGATTTGAACCCTGGACCTTCTGGTCCATAGTCCAGTACCTTACCCGCTAGGCTACCACAGTCCTAAATTGAATGAATTCGTTCCAGACCCCCAGAAAATCCACACTGTATGAGGCATTATATGCATTAATGGAGTTGTATTGTATTGTTTATAATAGTCCAGCCTATGATAAGTAATGATAAGTCAGTTAAATTCATTAACTTACAGTGTTGCAAAAGTTCGTAATTTAGTGAGTAATGTATTGAAAGTGAAAGTAAAACACTTACTCTATTGATGAACTCGGAGCGCTAACATATAAACTAACATTTTTAGGACCCATTGAGAATTATTTGCACTAAGAATACAGTACTGTAGATGTAAAAATAAAAAAAACACAATAAACACAGCAGAGATCTTCTCTGGGGCTATTGTGAACCTGAATCACTGTGTACTGAATCGTGACTCGTGAATCGGGTTCCAGTTGAAACGAGTCGCATGGCTCGACTAATACAAGTTTACGCAAGTGCACCGAGTGCCGAGCAAACAACAAGAACTGAGACAAATTTTTCTGGGCAAATTGGGTTGAGAACCAAATTCAACAATTCCGAGGTGGTCGAGAACCTAGGTACCACTGTAATATCAAAGAAATGAACTTGAAAATATGAGACTGCAGAGAGTAGGGTACTTATTTATTCAACATTAGGTCGGGATTGAATCTGGGATCTCCACTGGAGTGACCATTCTAACCGTTTGAGCCACAGTGCCATCCCAGGCAGCAGCAGGTAGTGTTGATACTACACTCTAGTAATCTAGGTCTCATCCTGAGCCACAGTTCCAGTCTGTGTGCTG
>JAJAGP010005064.1:0-38424 GCA_025084515.1 Ancistrus triradiatus
CCAGGACCTTGAAATGCTTTTTACGGAGCCACTCCTTCGTTAACCGAGCGGTGTGTTTGGGATCATTGTCATGCTGGAAGCCCCAGCCACGTTCCATCTTCAATGCTCTCACTGATGGAAGGAGGTTTTGGCTTAAAATCTCACGATACATGGCCCCGTTCATTCTTCCCTTAACACGGATCAGTCGTCCTGCCCCCTCTGCAGAAAAACAGCCCCAAAGCATGATGTTTCCACCCCATGCTTCACAGTAGGTATGGCGCAACTCAGCATTCTTCTTCCTCCAAACATGACGGGTTGAGTTTTCACTAAAAAGTTTTATTTTGGTTTCATCTGACCACATGATATTCTCCCAGTTTTCTTCTGGATCATCCATATGCTCTCTGGCAAACTTCAGACGGGCCTGGACATGTACTGGCTTAAGCAGGGGGGCACGCCTGGCACTGCAGGATCTGAGTCTCTCTCAACGTAGTGTGTTACTGATGGTAGCCTTTGTTGCTTTGGTCCCAGCTCTCTGCAGGTCATTCATCAGGTCCTTCTGTGTAGTTCTGGGATTTTTGCTCACCGTTCTCATTTTGACCCCACGGGATGAGATCTTGCGTGGAGCCCCATATCGAGGGAGAGTATCAATGGTCTTTTATGTCTTACAGTTGCTCCCACAGTTGATTTATTCACACCAACTTGCTTGCCTATTGTAGACTCACTCTTCCCAGCCTGGTGCAGGTCTACAATTTTCTTCCTGGTGTCCTTCGACAGCTCTTTGGTCTTGGCCATGGTTGAGTTTGGAGTCTGACTGTTTGAGGCTGTGGACAGGTGTCTTTTATACAGATAACAAGGTCAAACAGGTGCCATTAATACAGGTAACGAGTGGCGGACAGAGAGGTTCTTAAAGAAGAAGTTACAGGTCTGTGAGAGCCAGAAATCTTGCTTGTTTGAGGGTCACCAAATACTTATTTTCCACCATGATTTACAATTAAATTCTTTAAAAATCCTACAATGTGATTTCCTCGATTTATTTTTCTCATAGTTCAAGTGTAGCTATGATGAAAATTACAGACCTCTCTCATCTTTCTAAGTAGGAGAACTTGCACAATCAGTGGCTGACTAAATACTTTTTTGCCCTACTGTACACTGGCTGTAGCACCAGTCCATCGTTCAAGGCTAGACAAGAGTCAATGATGTAGTGCCTGGGGATGCGCCTCCTCACTCAGACATGGCCAATTATGTGAGAGCGTAATCCAACCTGAACCAACCTGGACAGTAGGCACCATCAGGGTGCAAACCATGGTCACTGTAGTGGAAGGCTAGTGAATCCTGAGTACTATATTTTATGATTTTCAATAATACACATGTAACTTATCTTCTTTTAAGTTGATCGTAGTAACATCATGAGATTTATCAATAAATTCAAAGTGTATTATAAATAAAAAGTTTTACTATCAGTCACTCACTTTTCATATCTACTTAATCCAAGACAGGGCACCCTAGACAGGGCACTAGTCCCTCTTAGGGCACGTGCACAGAAGCATGCTGGGATACACACACTAGAACACTTTTGAGACTCACACTGGGACACTTGAGCAGGTCTTTGGAATGTGGGAAGAAACCAGAGTACCCAGTGACCCATGAAGACATGGGGAAAACATGCAAACTCTACACAATCTGTGGCCGTGCTGTGAGTCTCTTGTTACGCCCCTCCTCGTCGCTAGGGGCGATCAATTGTGGTTCTCTGCTGGGCAGCAGGGGACCCGAAGAAGAAGCTATGGTCGGTGAACTCAGCTGGTGGAAACATTATTTAAGCTTGGCCCTAGCTCATGCGTATTGCGGGATATTGTCCTCTCATGAGGTTTGTTCTGTGGAGCTCTGAGGACCCAGAGTGCAATACCTGAGCCGTCACTTAGCACTGTTGGTGAAACATTAGCGCCCAGTAGCTCAGTACCTGAGCACGTTAGCTCTGTATTTGAGCACGCTGCGCCATTTAGCTCCATAGATGAGCCGTTAGTGTTCCGTAGCTCAGTACCTGAGCCGTTAGCACCCAGAAGCTCCGTATCTGAGCATGCTGCACCACTTAGCTCCGTACATGAGCCGTTAGCACCCCATAGCTCAGTACCTGAGCCATTAGTGCCCGGTAGCCCAGAACCTGAGCATGCTAGCTCTGTATCTGAGCATGCTGTGGCTCTTAGCTTCGTGGATGAGCCGTTAGCACCCCGTCGCTCAGTACCTCAGTCATTAGTGCCCAGTACCTCTGCACCTGAGCACGTCTGCTCAGTACAGAGGTCCGATGTGCCGCTTGGTTCTGTACCTGAATCCACTATGCTCATTAGTTTCGTTAGCTCTGTATTTGAACCGTTAACACTGTCTGGCTCTGTTTCCGAACACGCCATGCCCATTAGTTTTGTATCTGAGCATGTTATCTCTGTACCTGGATTCGTTAGCTCCGTATTTGAACTGTTAGCGCTGGCTGTCACGCCACCTAGCTCTGTATTCGGTGTCTGCTGCATCGCTTAGGTGTGTATCTAAGCCATTAGCGTCGTCATGTAGCTCTGTACCTGAGCCGTTTGTAGTGCCATTTAGCTTGGTATCTGAGCACCAACGCGCCACCTAGTTCCGTACCTGAATGAGATGTTGACTCTCATTAGATCATTAGTTTCTTATTAGAAGCAGTAGCACCAAACCCCTGCACCATGGACATTTGCGATGACGACGGCGCCGAGGACAACATCGCTGTGCCTGCCGCCGAGGACTTCCATTGCCCATGCCAGCGCCGAGGAAGTCCGTTCCAGTTGCCTGCGCCGAGGGGGAAGTCCGTTCCGAGTGCAAATGATTTGTCCCTGCCAGTGGCCGGATAACCCCAGCTTGTTACGCCCCCTCCGTCGCTAGGGGTGCTAGGGTAGGGGTGTTAGGGTGATCCGTACTGCATTACTTGCGGTTCTTGCTGGGCGGCAGAAGAAAAAAACAGACGAAGAGAAGGCGTAGGTTGGATAAGAAAGTAGTGGGCAAAGGAACGGAGGGGGAAAAGAAGATGGGGGTAGGGTCGTCGATAGGGGTGATCCCTACTGCATTTACTTGAATGTTCTTTTGCTGGGCGGCGAAGAGAACCCAAAGAAGAAGCTAGGGCCAGTCGAACTGAGTGAACTCAGCTGGTGGAGACATTATTTAAACTTGGCCCTAGCTCATGCGCGTTGCGGGGTATTGTCCTCTCATGAGGTTTATTCTGCGGTGCTCTGAGGACCCAGAGTGCTAGGGCCTTCATGTTTGCAGCCACAATCGCTTTTGTTTACCCGCTTGTCCTTCCTGCTCATCCCAATCTATTGGTTATGCGACAACAGCCGCTTTAGGGATAACTTGCGTTGGACTCCAGTTTGTTCCTTGAACTGTTGGTGTTGCGGCATTGGCCGCTTTAGGGAGTACTCACATTGGTTACGGTTCGCCCTAGGACTTCCCGTGTTACAATAATTTTCCGCTTAGAGTTATCGCAGTATATGTTTATGTTATGTTTTGTTTGAACTTTCTCATCCGAGGTTGGTCTTTATTTGTTTTAGCCACCGTTTTTTTTGCCACACCGGCATTTGCTTAGCGTAGCTGGGCGTGTGCCCCCTCAGTTTTTGGTGTTTGCTGTGCTGCGTAACTATGAAATACTATCAAACAAAGACAATTATGAGAGAAGTGCCGAATGAAATAAAATTTGCACACACCTTCAAAGTGGGGAGCAAAAGTAGTTTTAAAAAAAGTTTTTTTAAGACCAGACTTGAAAACTTAAATAGAGGGGGTCCTCCTGATAGTAAGTAGAGAAGCGGTTCCACAGGAGCGTAGACTGAAATTGCAGGGATCACTCGCCATTTATAAATTCATCCTTGGATTTAGGGGTGTAGGGGTGAGAGTAAATCAGTATTTTAAGGAAGCGCCATTCCATTAACTTTATTAAGTTACTATTGCATTTACTAAAATCTTGCCAACTTATTATTTTTAGCCAGTTTGATCATGTTAGACCTACTTTTAAAATACAAGAAGCCTTATTTTGTCTGTATCTACAAACTGCCAGCAAATTCCACCCATGGAACCATAATCAGCTATATCAGTCTTCTCTGTTTATTGCTACAGTGGTGCTTGAAAGTTGTGAACCCTTCAGAAGAATTCTATATTTATGCAAAATATGACTTAAAAAACATCATCAGATAAAGAGAACCCAGTTAAATAAATGAGACAAAAATATTATACTTGGTCATTTATTTATTGAGGAAAATGATCCAATATTACATATTAGTGAGTGACAAAAAGTATGTGACCCTTGCTTTCAGTATCTGGTGTGACCCCCCCTGTGCAAGCAATAACTGTAACT
Source organism: Ancistrus triradiatus (assembly GCA_025084515.1). Taxonomy (NCBI): domain Eukaryota; kingdom Metazoa; phylum Chordata; class Actinopteri; order Siluriformes; family Loricariidae; genus Ancistrus; species Ancistrus triradiatus. The sequence goes on from JAJAGP010005064.1 coordinate 4,337, forward strand.
AAACGTTTCCTGTAGCTTTTGATCAGTCCTGCACACACCGGCTTGGAGGAATTTTAGCCCATTCCTCCGTACAGAACAGCTTCAGCTCTGGAATTGTTGGTGGGTTTTTCCTCACGTTAGCTGCTCTCTTCAGGTCCTATCCACAAATTTCCATTGGATTAAGGTCAGAGGTCACTGTGAAGAAGACATCGCGATAAATCTATTGAGTAGTGCGGATCACGCAGAGCGGCACACTGGTGATGAGAGAGTATGTATGTGACGCCGCAAAGTTGTACCACGAAGACAAGCGAACGAAAGTAGAGCTGGCACCAAGGAGGCTGTTAAGAATCCTAGTGTATCTGTGTGCTACAACCACGACACAAACCTATCTAATGGGGAGAGAGGTAGAGAAGAGGAAACGATTGTGTGCTTAGGGTCGCTGTCCTTGTCTGCATGACTTGCATGACCCACCTTCTCTTGAGATTCAGTTCATTTACAGATGTCCTGACATTTTCCTTTAGAATTCTCTGATATCATTCAGAATTCATTTTTTCCATTAATAAATGGCAAGCTGTCTTGCCCATATGCAGCAAAACAGGCCCAAAACCTGTTATTGATACTACCACCACCATGTTTAACACATGAGGGATAAGGTTCTTATGCTGGAACGCAGTGTTTTCCTTCTTCCAAACATAATAACGCTTTCTTTTAATTAAAAAAAATCCTATTTTGGATCTCATCAATCCACAAAACATTCTTCCAATAGCCTTCTGGCTCGTCACGTGATTTTTAGCAAACTGCAGAGGGCAGCAATGTTCTTTTTGGAGAGCAGTGGCTTTCTCCTTGCAATCCTGCCATGCACACCATTGTTCTTCAGTGTTCTTCTGATGGTGAACTCATGAACATTAACATTAGCCAATGTGAGAGAGGCCTTCATTTGCTTAGAAGTTACTCTGGGGTCCTTTGTGACCTATATTGGCCAAATATTACACACCTTGCTCTTGGAGTGATCTTTGTTGGTCGATCACTCTTGGGGAGCGTAACAATGGTCTTGAATTTCCTCCATTTGTACACAATCTGTCTGACTGTGGATTGGTGGAGTCCAAACTCTTTAGAGATGGTTTTGTAACCTTTTCCAGCCTGATGAACATCAGCAACTTATTTCTGAGGTCCTCAGAAATCTCCTTTGTTCGTGCCATGATACACTTCCACAAAGAAAACAGGGTGCCCACTCACACCTGATTGGCATCCCATTGATCCCATTGAACACCTGACTCTAATTTCTCCTTCAAATTAACTGCTAATCCTAGAGGTTCACATACATTAATTACATTTACATTTTTTTACATTTACAGCATTTAGCAGACGCCCTTATCCAGAGCGACTTACAATTGATACAGTCTTACAATCCAAGCAATTGTGGGTTAAGGGCCTTGCTCAAGGACCCAACAGTGGCAGCTTGGCAGAGGCGGGATTTGAATCCTGGACCTTCTGGTCCAGAGTCCAGTATCTTAACCGCTAGGCTACCACTGTCCCTATATATTAGTGAGTGGTAAAACATACTTTTACCACTCACTAATATGTAATATTGGATCATTTTCCTCAATAAATAAATGACCAATATTTTTGCCTCATTTGTTTAGCTGGGTTCTCTTTATCTACTTTTAGGACTTGTGTGAAAATCTGATGATGTTTTAGGTCATATTTATGCAGAAATATAGAAAATTCTGAAGGGTTCACAAACTTTCAAGCACCACTGTAGCATACAATTACCATAATCCATACCCATGAATGACAAATGACCACCGTATAATACAGGCTTTGGACTGAGGAACACAGCAAAAATACTCCAAAATGTCTCAGGAAAAGCAAAGAAAAAAATATTCTGATGCGGAAATCAATGTTTTATTGAACAAAGTGCATTCAAATCAACATTTTTTTTTTAAGAGTCCATAGTGGTGTTTCAGGTAGTAAACAAATTGGCTTGACACCAAATTACATGTGGGTTATATGAATAAACTTACAATTTTCTGGTCAGTGATTAATTTGAGCCGGATCCTGCCGGACCAAGAGCCGGTACCTCTCATATCTGGAGTTCATGCGTTCTGTTGTTCTTATTAGTCTGGATTCAGCACCTTTGCATTTTTATATATAGAGTAAAATGAAAATGGACAATATTAATAATCAAATTAAATGGTACTTATGTGTGTAATCTCATTCCATAAACCCAAATGGCTCATTTTCTTTGATCATCAGTCACATGCATGCTCAAGCTTCAGGAGGGCTCACGGACATTTTAAAGGCTTCTGTATTAGGTGCTGAACTATAAGCACAGTTGTTTAATCATTTCGGGATCTTGTCACTTAATGCCCACTACCGGATCACGCCATGCTCGGTGTTCCCTTACCTCATGTATTACAAATTATGCACTGCTTCTAGCTCTTATGTTTTCTTACCAATAAGCCTATGATCTCTTATAAAGCCAAGCTGCATCTGAGGATTCCACCTGGCCACAGGGCTCAGAAGATAACATTTTGTATAACAGATCAATTGCACATTGACTGAATGATAGTTTTTTCTTATTTATATATGCAAATGCAGATCATTAGATCATCGTGCATTGATGCAGTGGCATAGGTTTCAATTAAACTTTAAACTGCTCACACCACCCAACGTAACACATCATATGAGTAGTGTTTTACGTTAAGTAAATCACGGATATGCTGCATAATGAATGTAAAGAATGGTATTTAAATATGCCAAACATTGTAACTTGAAAATGCAATATATATATATATATATATATATATATATATATATATATATATATATATATATATATATACACATCTATACAAGTCAAGTCAGATCTATTTATATAGCGCTTTTTACAATGGAGCATTGTCTCAAAGCAACTTTACAAGTTTAGATATCTCCTAATAACTTACGTCCAATCCCAAATTGAGCAAGCCTAGGGCGACAGTGGCGAGGAAAAAAACTCCCTAAGGGTTATGAGGAAGAAAACCTTGGGAGGACCAAAGACTCAAAAAGGACCCAACCTCCTTGGGTGGCATAGATGATATATATATATATATATATATATATATATATATATATATATCATATACACATCTATTTACAAGTCAAGTCAGATCTTGTATATCGCGCTTTTTACAATGGAGCTCTTAAGGATGGAGCATTGTCTCAAAGCAACTTTACAAGTTTAGATTATCTCCTAATATCTACGTCCAATTCCAAATTGAGCAAGCCTAGGGTGACAGTGGCAAGGAAAAACTCCCTAAGTGTTATGAGGAAGAAACCTTGGGAGGACCAAGACTCAAAAAGGGACCCAACCTCCTTGGGTGGCATAGATGATTTATTTATATATATATATATATATATATATTTTTTTTTTTTTTTTACATGAATATAGTTAAAGTTTAAATTATATTCAGGCCAGCAGTGTCTTACATTAGTGTGTTCTTTCTCCTGTTCGGCTGATAGCTGAGTGTTTAGACTTATTGGGAGTTTCTCTGAATAACAGGCTGTATTATTATTAATAATAAGTTATTAAAGATATTAAACCGAACTAATACACTGCTGCTACATCACTGAACACATTTGGACATTTGGATCTGTCTTTCTAAGATTTGTTAGAGAGAAGAGATCAGCAGTGATCAACAGAGTATTCCAAAGTGTACATGAAAAAAAAATTGGACGAGGGACTAAAATATTATAACAACGATTAATTTTCCTCAAATAATGCAAAAGGAATATGCCATGTGTAGCAAATTTCTCCCAGCTACATCAACCCTGGCATTTGCATCTGTTTCTGCAATGCCGGCCTTTAAGATTCCGTTAAGAGATTTCACTGGCACAGACAATTTCCAATGTGGACTAGAATCATGAAGCTTAGTAGAGTTGTATCACTCTTGTGTCATCTCAGTCATTTGGTGTAGGATGTTTACGATAGTTGTCTAAGTTCAGTCTTTTTCTTGTCTTGTTCCGATAAAAGACAACACAATCATCAAGACAATATTATCATAAGTTTTAAGTCTTGGCTCATGCAAATGGTGATGTGAACATTGTTGACAACCAACAGGTGACCCCTCTCCAGCACCAAACGGGAAGTAGCAAAGTGAGCACAGGAATGTCTCTGGTGGGTAGCGAAATGAGATACGAACTCCAGAGAGGCCTTAGAAGCTGTGGTTCTGTTGGACTGTACAAAAGGAGGAGAAACCGGTGAAGTTGTGGAGTGAGAAAGAGTGTCTCTTTGATGTGTCTTCCCATTTATATGACAATAGAGTGGCAAGGGAAAAAGGTGGACAGAAATTGCTTAAGCCTGAAAGAAAAAAAAAAAAGTTTTTTTCTTTTTTCGTTTTGGATGCTTTTTTCCCTGAACAAATCACTGCACAGCCAGGGCAGCTGTGGCCAAAAGCTGTTTCTGTTTGTGCACCATTGTTCAGTTTCTCTTCTTGTAAAATCCACCAGGAGCATGATGGGAAATAATCTCAAAAGGAAACAGTGACCAAGCAATATCCCCAGTCTTTGCAAAATCATAGTCTGTGACTAAAACCTTTAGTCTTTACAGAGTGTTTTCAGAGTGTTTGTGTACGGTTATAAGTAGCATGACTGTTAACTGAAGAATTGCTGATGCTCTAATATCCACAATCATTCAACAATAGGTTACTAAGAGCTATCAGAAAGTAAAAAGGATTCAAAATATGTTCACTCAAATGTCGTCCTGAAAACGCAGTTCTCTGTTGAATTAGTAGCCTTCCCTGCTCCCAGCAAACTTAATTCAGTTGACAGCAATTAGCTGACGAGCTTGAGCTGACGTGTCTAATCAAGATGAAATGCAAATGATGAGATCACCTCGTAAAAAATACATTATAATTCTCCACTAAACATTTAAGAGCTGCTTTATGTTCTGCACTTTTAATAAGCAAGAACAATAACCCTTAAATGTAACTAGAACATTTATAATAAGCCACAGTTTTACTTTCAAATATTTCAAAGCTGTCCTTTTAAATGTCTCATAAAAATAAGACAAAGGTGCAATATAGTATCATGACACTCCTCTGTTTCCTGATATTCTTAAACCAATATGCTGTATAAGTAATACCTATGAAGTGCTGAGCATCTGTGTCGTAATAAAATTCCTGAATAGTTTGTTATTTGTGCTGTTCTCAGTTTCATACAAACATTGTGTAGGAGTGAGTCTGGAATGTTGCAGATATGATTGACAGAAAACCCACTGTAATGTGATGGCTGTGGCAATTTAGCACCATTTCATTTTCAACCTGATAAGGGTTTGTGTTAAAGTACGAAGATGAGCTGGTTGCGTCAGTTCAATTAACATTTTGAGGCTGGAGTGTATGTGGATCCATAAAGGGGGATTTTGAATCATATCTAAAATCACTCTCCATGTCTTCATCCATATGTTGCTCCTAAAGACTTGCTGAAATTGTGTTAATTGCCACAGCTGGGTCCAAAACATGCTTTAAATTCCTGTACATTTGCATATAAGCGTAGCTTGCTATTAGACCATCTTAATATCTTACACTGAAAAATCCTAATGGATCATAACACACTCTTGACAGCAGTACACTGTAAGACTGATTAAGCTGAATGCACACGCACACACACACACGCACACACACGTCTGACTCACTATCTTTGTCGGCACTCTCTAATCAATTAATGAAATTACTGTAGCTAATTAATGCTACACATAGACCCACCCCTAACCTCAGTTACCTAAAAGATAGTTGCAGTTTCTGTACAAAAAAAAACTCAACTGAGGATGGCATTTTTGTCCCTAATTATCAAGCCACCCCCAAAGTACTGGTACTGGAGTGTACTGCCATTATTCCCCAAAAGTCCAAAACACACACAAACACGTCCGTCTTCCTATCGTTGTGGAGACTGTCCATTGGCATAACATTACTGTACCTAAGTGATGCCATACCCACACCCACACTCTTTTGTTACCTATCGACTTTGTTTCACCAAAAGCAAATGTCTTGGCTTTTTTGCTTTTTCACAAGCAAAGTGTCCCCACAATGTAAAGAATGTCAAATCTTTCTATCTCTGACTAATATATAAACTTATCCCACACACAAGGTCATCTTTCTATCATAGTGTCTTTACATAATTGACATAATATTACTGTAGTTAATTCACGCTACTCCTACACATAATCCTATCTATAATGTTGCCTTTTTGTGTAATAATAATAATAATAATAATAATAATAATTCTTTGTGAGGACCAGTCAAGTGATCCTCACATTGATATACAAACCCCCTTCCCCTATTATAAAATTCTAATATTATTCAATTACTGAACAGTCGTTGTTAATGTCCATAAATACCATGTCATGAGTTCAAATCCCTGCATGTTCCACCACAAATGAAAGTAATTAATCATGTCCAGTTTGTACATGCTGTATTGCATGCAAATCTGTGATCTTCAGTACTGAGGTTATTAAGGCATTAATTGTTTAAAGCTACACAAACCTACGTAGAAATGTTGATCTATATGCTATTTACTCATTACAGCAATGACATGCTGAAATGTTTATCTACATGTTTAGGCTTTTAGACTTATAGACATTTAATAAATCAAAAGACGTCAACTTGTACACTTTTAATGAACTGAAATATCAATATTAGGATCATATCGTGTGTGTGTGTGTTGGTTGGTATGTTTATGTTATTTTAGGGACCAAATGTCCCCACAAGGATAGAAAAATCTGACATATTTTACTTTGGGGGGACATTTTGCTGTTCCCAATGGAGAAAACTGCTAATTTTTTTTTTTTTTTTTACAGAAAGAGCAACTTGTAATATTGGATCATTTCTCTCAATAAATAAATGACCAAGTATAATATATTTGTCTCATTTGTGTAACTGGGTTCTCTTTATCTACTTTTAGGACTTGTGTGAAAATCTGATGATGTTTTAGGTCATATTTATGCAGAAATATAGAAAATTCTACAGGGTTCACAAACTTTCAAGCACCACTGTAGTATATTGGGCAAATTGGCAGGAAATTGAATCGAAGGAAAGCACAACCAGCTTGTAAAAAGTCCAATTTGCCATGCAACTTCAAAACCAATTTGAAATGTAAAAAACCCAAATGTAAATATTCCTACAACCGAAGCTATTTCTAACACCTGTATTTAGTAACCCTCTCTTTCTTTATCTTTCTCAAACTTGTATCTCTTCCTTTTCAAAACTAAATTCGCTTCATCACTTTTCATCAAATGAGATTTGCTTTCTATTTTTCAGTCTTATTATTTTTCAATCTTATACTCGCCTTCATGTTTTATAAAATGTTTTATTTTTCCCTCAAACTTGTTTCCTTCTACATAATCCCTTTTCCCTCAAACTGCTTCCAGTGCCAGCATAAGCTCCAGACCTCCTGCAATCCTTACCAAGACAAGCAGGGTGTGAAACAGGGGAGAAAAATCACTAACAACTCACCTTGTAACTAATGACTGAATAAAACAAAAGTTTAGAAAAGAAATGACGTGTTAATACACCATTTACTTCTGCTACGCAATACTGATACACACTCTCCACCAAATTACAATTTTACATTGAGATTATCGATCATAATGTCTTGTGATGCTGGTGGATGGGGTTCAACTGTTTTGTATCATTGTGTTTTCTTTTTTTTTGTTTGTTTGTTTTTTTTTTGTACTGGTGTGTAAGTTTAAATAGAATTTTTTCCCTTACATGTGTACGCAAATTTTAGTAATTATACTCACCAACTGCATTCATTTGCCTATAAGGTTTACATTGTGCTAAGCCAATCCAGCAATAATTCTCATATAAATTAACTTGCAAATCCTAATTGTACATCCTTTCAAAGTCAGATGCAAACCTTACTCTGTCATATCAAAAAAACACAAGCATGTACCTAATGTGCCCTAGTGTTAAATCATTCACTACATAATTAATTCGCACCATTCCAATTCAGCATGCACATGTCCTACAACAAGACTAACTGATGCCTGCCATGTCTCTCTCTCTCACTGACTCTCTCACTCTCTCACACACACGCGCACTCTACACACATGCTTTATAAATCATAGGTTTAATAATCATCTGGTGCCAAAGATCCAAAACATTTATGGAAACCATCTTTTACCAAGCAACTGCAGTGATTCTAGGTACAATTAATGCAAAGCATCCCATGTTACCTGTACTTATTTTGGTCAGAGTCACAGAAGAGAGTATGGCAGGCAGAGGTACATTCTGGACAGGGCACCCATCCATCACAGGGATGGAAACACACCATCCAACCATCACATTGAACACCACACCCAGAACTTGAAGCTGGGCACTCAGGAACTCCCATCTATACCAGCTGGCTCTCCAGTGAGCCACCCTTGAAGATACCTCTTTTAACTGGTAATTAGTTCCATGGTAATAAGAAAATGAATTAATTTTAGAACACACTTTTTAGACCATTTCATGCTTTTTTTTTTTTTTTTGCCATAGCAGCAATTATTGTGGTCACCTCACAGCTCCAGAACCCCCGGTTCAATCCCGACGTCGGACTCCTGTGAGGAGTTTGCATGCCCTCCCCAAGTCCACATGGGTTTACTCTGGGTGTTCCAGTTTCCTCCCACATTCCAAAGACATGCATGTTAGGTTAACTGGTGTTTCTAGATTGCCCTTAGCGTGTGAGTGTGTATGAATGTGTGAGTATGTATGAATTGGTGCCCTGTCTAGGGTTGTTCCTGCCTTGTGCCCTGTGTCGCCAGCTAGGCACTGGCTTTCCCACGACCCTGACCAGGATTAAGCAGATAAGAAAATGAATGAATGAATGAATGATCATCCCAATGTACAACACAATGGGACAAACAGGGACCACAGTTGGTTCATCCTGGTTCTAATACATAAAATATTCTTTGCAGGGTTTTTTTTTTCACCTCAAATTGCTTCCTAAAAAGGTTATAATAGGAACTATTACCTACTGAAGTATTCTGCATGGTACCTTTTAGGGCTAAATACAGCAAGTTAACTGTTACTGAGCATGAGCTATGGTGTGGATTGAAAAAACACCAGTTAAATGGTAACTGTGCTGGTAAATGTTTCAAAAGTAAACTGAAACACATTTAAGGAACATCTGATCATCCCTATAGTCAACAGAAATAGGTCTAGAAAATACTTAAGTCTTTTTCAACCACTGGTTGCTTTAATTATTACTTAGAAAATTACTAATACATATAAAGTGGTTATACTTTTTTACTTCTTACAATTTTCACCTGTTTTTGTCTTGTCTTTTTTGACATTGCTTTATCAATGGCCATTTAATGAAGACACAAGGTTACATTGAAACTAATCACACTCAGATTGGGCCAATTTAGTATAATCAATTGTAAAAGTAATGCATGTCTTTGGAATGTGGGAGGAAACCGGAGCACCTGGAGTAAGTTCATGCAGACACAGGGAGAACATGCAAACTCTACACAGGCGGAGTCCGAGGTCAGGATCGAACCAGAGATGCTGGAGTTGTGAGGCAACCGCACTAACTGCTGCACCACACCACCATCCAGTTTCACCTGTATGATTCTGTATAGTACCTTTAGGGAACCTCCAAGAGAGATGAACCCCCACCCCGAGGAACACTGAGATGCAGGCACACATGCCCAGTCATATCGAGGCAAACCGGCAAAGCACGCACAGCAACCAAAAATTACAGAGTGCAACCACCCGGCCTTAATGGAACCAGGAACCAGCATGGACTTTTGATATCAGGAACCCAGACAAGAATCTTTTTCACACACTTCACAGAAGGTTAGCTGTTATTGGCCCTAAGCCAGGGTGTCACTAGACAGACTTTACTGTTTACAATAAAATGTTGCTGTGCCCAACTACAATCATGGCGGTCAAATGGTGGTTTTATCACGGATTGCTGAACAGAACTAAGGACACCCTACTCAAATTCACTACAGGTACTACGTTTCCCATAATGCCCCAGTAATGGACACCAGCATATATTTAAAAGAAAGTCAGCCACACCGCAGGCAAGGTAATGTGAGTTCATAGCTATTTGTTTGGTCTTAGCCACTTATAACCATAAATACCAAAAGTAAGCTATTTTAGACCATTAAAGCAAAGGCATTCATTAAACTAGCAAATGAATTTAGTTATGTTAGCATTAAGAAAAGTAATGCAATTGATACAAATTCTTTAGTGTTCATTTGTTCTTCTCATCCACGGCAGAATAACGCCCACTTTAGTGTTAAATCACTGCCATCTATTTAGTGTTTAACGGGCTATACTCCTTTAAATTCTCTTTGTGCCCCAGCAGAAGATGCTAAGTAGCCTACCAGTCTAGAAATTAAAATGTTTTAAGCTATGGGTAGGATGGAAACAGCTGTTAACAGGTAACTAGCCTAGTTCCAAATGCATACATGTATCGACAGTAGGCTGCTTCTAATACACATGACATTGCCTGACATATAGCGAAGAAAGTATTGGAACGAACCTGCGTTTCTCAGTTTCCGATTTCGAAAGACTGAAATGATGACCAGCAGGTTTCCCAGCACATCCACCACGGTGGTAAAGATCAGCACGCTGGCCAGGAGCGCGATGGCCCAGGCGGGGCGCGTCCCCGAGTCCAACGCGCGCCTGACATGTCCGTGTCCCAATTCTGTGCCGTTCCTCAGGATAGCGAGGTTTTCCGACATCCCGGGACAAGCTCAGGTTTCAGCTCCTACAATTTACTTGAAGTGGCCTGAAATATAAAGAGCCAATACATTGTGTGTGTGTTGTTATTATTATATGTAATAAGTTAAAACAATGAGGACGAACTTACAGTTGGCAAACTATCTTTGGTTTCATCTTCTGTGCAATCTCATCGTCACTTGCAAAGAGGACCTATACGGACTTCAGTGACTTATTACAGAAATCTTCATAACACGGACGCATCCTCTTCAAAAAGCCTGGAGTGGTGCCTATCTGTATTCCTATGTAAGAGCATAACATCTGTTCAAGTCCAGCTGTGCTCTCACTTTGCGCGCCTCTCCAAACCTCTGAAGAATAGAAGGCAGAGCGCGTGCACTGACGCTCCATGCTGATGTTGCACTCAGCCTGAATTGGTGTTGTATTAGAAAGCAGAAGCTCCCCTCTTTTACAAATTCAGCGCGCAAGCAGAGGGGCGGACAGAGGACTGGCTTTTCTCTGCCAGGCGACAAATCACTGAGCGATCTCAGATGAGCTGTTACGCGCACTCCACGTACTCTACTCTCAGGTTCGTCCACCAAATGCTTCCCGTACACTAACATGATTATGGGCATTTTAAAATGTGTCATTTAAAAAGTGATGACACAGAATTTTCAGTGTTTCAGTTTTCAGTCTCAGTGTTCATAGAAAAGGGGAGTTAAATCTCAATACCATAGGCTACAATAAAAAGTGCATTCCCGCTCTATCAGTTTAGATTATAAAAGGTCTACGTCCATAATCACTGAAAATGTGAGATAAATTGTATTGCAATAATTATAGTCTTAGAAAAACCATATCACAACTACTGACAGAATCTGGACAGATGAAAACAACCTAGACACAATGATCTGTCGATTATGGAGTTGCTTTTCAGATTACCTTCAGTATCACTAGGGGCAGTTTGCTGAGTGTCACTGCTCTTTGGAGTGGGGCTCGAGTCTGTGGCCTGACCAAGGGTGCCCCCACATTGCAAGTGAAATATAAATTGGGTCATGCTTGAGTTACTTTGTTGATAAGAAATGTATTAATTGTTCCATGTAAGCATTTGTTAAAACTTTTATTCATTGTCTTGTCCTCTTAATCCTGGTCGGGGTCATGGGAAAGCTGGTGCCATGGCAGCAACACAGGACGCAAGGCAGGAACAACCCTAAATGTGGTGCCAATCCATCATAGGGCACATACACTCTCACAGTAAGGGCACTTTGGAAACACCAATTAACCTAATACACGTCTTTGGAATGTGGAAGGAAACCAGGGTATCCGGAGTAAACCCACGTGGACATGGAGAGGACATGCGAACTCCACACAGGTGGTGCCCGGGGTCAGGATCAAACTGGGGACCTTGGAGCTGTGAACCAACAGTGCTAGCCACTGCACCACCCTTTGTTATAAGAGTTATTTTAAATTAACAGTTTTATTTGATTATTATTTTTTTAAGATTTATGTTTTTACTTAAGGTTAGATTTTCACTTATCAATAGAAGACACATCTATCAATACATTTTGCAACTCTCTTTACCTGTCCTTTCCAGTGAATTCTGGAGCTGTAAAAAGTCCCAGTGGGATAACGCTTCTTATACTAATAGTTGTTTTATTCAGCAAGTAATCAAATATATGCAGTCATAACAAAATACTTATAGTTAGATATTATTTCGCAATAGCAACAACTATTTCCTTGCAAACATTTTGTTTACAGTGCTGTGTCTTTCTGTGTTTGCAGAGAACCTGCTGCATGTAATTAACATTTTAATTCTCTAACTCCATGCTGCTTCAGTCCTGGTTATCTTTTATGGCTTTGCATCATAATGGTGATGTACATGATATATTATTTCTACATAAATGCCAGAGCATCCAGGTTATTGTGTTCCATTAGTTTTTTTATCCTAGTACAGAACTGAATTGATAAGAAAAGCTAATGAATAAATGTAAGAGTACTGGGTGTTGTAAACAATTAGGTATCCCAATGAAGATCTCTAGATCAAATGCATAGCTAACACATTGTATCTCCCCTACAAGATACGAAATACAGAGGATTCCTCAAGAAGCTCTCACTTCCTCTTCCCCTTCCTCTTTTGACACACACCCACACACAGCCTGTTTTGTTGCATCTGGGCCACAACACCTTGCCTTCATGAATTATAGCAGAAAATTCTAAAGGAGTAATTCAGGACATATGTGTGGGAACTGAATGACAAGAAAATGTGACTCATGCTGCAAGACAACAACCCTAAGCACACAAGTTGTCATACCAAAGAATAATTAAACATCAAATTCATGTGAAGAAATCCACCAACATTCCGATTTGAAGTGGGACTGTGGTAGCCTAGCGGTTAAGGTACTGGACTATGGACCAAAGGTCCAAAAGATCCAAAAGGTCCAGGGTTCAAATCCCACCTCTGCCAAGCTGCCCACTGTTGGGTCGCTTGAGCAAGACCCTTAACCCACAATTGTAAAGACTGTATCAGTTGTTAGTCACTCTGGATAAGGGCGTCTGCTAAATGCTGTAAATGGAAATGAAGTTGTTCTATAAAGAGGAATGGGCTATAATTCATCCACGCTGACGTGCAGTTACTGGAAATGTTTAGTCACAGTTATTTCTGCACAATGGGTTTACATCACATACGGAATGAATACTTTTGAACTGAATACTTTTGCCACTCACAAATATTTAATATTGGATCCTTTCCCTCAATAGATAAATGCCTGAGAATAAAGATTAGGTCATATCTATGCAGAAATATTGAACATTCTAAAGGCACCACTGTATGTACACATTAAGCACAGCAGGGGTAGTAATTGATTCTCTTGCTGTCCCGCCTTGACACCAAACACAGTTCAAAGCAGTAGGGCTCCAAGGCCTCACAGCAGCTGCCATCAAAGGCACAACTTCCAAATTATTTATTTCATTCTTTCTTTAGTTTTAGGGCATTCAGTTTCCATACTTCATTCCCAATGAACTAAGCTTCTTTTGTGTATAAGCCCTGCATTTGAACTTGATTTATATATAATGATAAACTACAATATTATTTCTATTACCATAAAATAGCACTTTTCAAAAAACAATACTTTTCATGTTTTTAACCCTGTGTCTCCTGTCATACTATACTGATGACATGGAATTCCAGTGCAGTAAAACCTGCCCCTTGGCCAATACATTACAGAATCCTAATGGATGTATTGCAAAAATATTGAATATAACTCAAAAGGAAGCAATTAGGGTTTAAAACAAAATCAGAGTAGAAATGTATAAGACTTGTACAAAACTGGAAACCTGTAAGGTTTAATGTACATGATGGGTAGCATGGCATGGGTGAAATTAAAGACTCAGACAGGGTTTTTGTTAATACCTTATCTTTATTTTAATCTCTTAATGTAGCACAGGTTGATTCAGTGGAGGCTCCAGAGCATTTGAAGTGAGGGGGGCAGGCTGAGGCCAGTGGCTATGTTAAGGGGGCCAATTACGTTTTACCTAAATACGCATTGTCACTGTGTGTTCACAAGAGTGAGGTGACTCATTTCTCATTTAGGGAGGGCCAATGAAACTTTGTCCAAGCAAAAGTGAAATAAGATTTAGAGAGGAGAAGGCATGTGTGTGTTCTTTTAAAGAAGGTAAGATCCTTGAACAATGAATTCATATTTGATTGAAATGTAGGACACAAAAAAAACTAATGGGGTTTAAATGAGTCCATAATATAATGGACCGAACAATAATGGGTTTGTTTCAATGTATTACGTCCTAACCTAATTTCTGTAAGGTCAGGAGGAGTATTCATAACCACTCTAAAGAAGTATGTGAAAACTGGAATAATGCTGAACTACAAATCAGTACTCAGCATACATATAATACAGAAAGTATGAATAGTGTCTCACAGAGGAACAGAACATGTACATGCGGTGAAGAGAAAGCAAGGGAAAAATCAAAAGACAAACAGATAAAGAGTTAGAGAAAGAGAGATAAACCATACAGAACTGAAAGGCGTACAGAAAGTAGTGATTAAATATTCAGCCAGCTAAAGCAAAAAAGGTGCATATATAAACAGTCGACCAATACTCACTGTCAAATATGGTGGAAGGTCACTTATGCTATGGGGTTGTTTTGTTGCTAGTGCTCCAGGGTATCTTTTAGCCCAAATCACAAACACATCAAAATGCACATCAAAATAGAACTGAAATGTCGTGTTGTGATTGATATCAATAAAATCATGGAGCTATACAGTTCCCATGATCCCTTAACAAGTATTCTCCAAACTTGTACTCCATTTTCTTCTCACATTCCGAAGATGTTAGGTTAACCGGTCACTCTAAATTGCACGAGTGTGAGTGTGTTTCACTAGCATAATTATAACCTTGCTCTTGACATCATTGATGCTGATGTGACATTAAATAAATAAATACAATACCCCCCAAAAAGTGGCTCTGACCTTATTCTTACCAGGGGAGTGTATATTAATATTCAAGAAATGTTACTAATGGTTCCAATATTTTTGCAACCAATGTTTTTAATCCTATCAGAGGATGTTTGTAGCAATTACCACAGCCCAAAGTGTGTCTTAATTTGTATGCTCTACATGTAAGCTATGTAGTTCAAACTTTCCAGCATAGGAACACAGTAGCTTACTTAAATATTTTGCTTATGAAGTTATTATTTCAGGATTTTAAATTCCACACTTTGGTGTGGTTTGTGAGAAAGCTGTTACAGAAAGGGGGCTGTCAAAGCATAAAAAGCTGAAAAAGCAGGGGGAAAAGTAAGTTCAGACAGAATATGATATACAACCCCAAATCTGAAAAATTCTCCTACTTTCTCCTACTTAGAAAGATGAGAGAGGTCTGTCATTTTCATCATAGGTACACTACAACTATGAGAGACAAAATGAGAAAAAACAAAAATCCAGGAAATCACATAGTAGGACTTTTAAAGAATTTAATTGTAAATCATGGTGGAAAATAAGTATTCTATTATATTCTATTCTGGAGTATAACTCAGCATTCTTCTTCCTAAAAACATGACGAGTTGAGTTTTTACCAAAAACTTCTATTTTGGTTTCATCTGACCACATGATATTCTCCCAATCCTCCACTAGATCATCCATATGCTCTCTGGCAAACTTCAGATGGGCCTGGACATGTACTGGCTTAAGCAGGGGGGCACGCCTGGCACTGCAGGATCTGAGTCCCTCTCGGCGTAGTGTGTTGCTGATGGTAGCCTTTGTTATTTTGGTCCCAGCTCTCTGCAGGTCATTCATCAGGTCCCTCCGTGTAGTTCTGGGATTTTTGCTCACCGTTCTCATGATCATTTTGACCCACGGGATGAGATCTTGCGTGGAGCCCCAGATCGAGGGAGATTATCAATGGTCTTGTATGTCTTCCATTTTTTTACAATTGTTTCACAGTTGATTTATTCACACCAACCTGCTTGCCTATTGTAGATTCACTCTTCCCAGTCTGGTGCAGGTCTACAATTGTCTTCCTGATGTCCTTCAACAGCTCTTTGGTCTTGAGTTTGGAGTCTGACTGTTTGAGGCTGTGGACAGGTGTCTTTTATACAGATAACGAGGTCAAACAGGTGCCATTAATACAGGTAACAAGTGGAGGACAGAAGTGCTTCTTAAAGAAGAAGTTACAGGTCTGTGAGAGCCAGAAATCTTGTTTGTTTGTGGGTGACCAAATACTTATTTTCCTCCATGATTTACTATTAAATTCTTTAAAAAATCCTACAATGTGATTTCCTGTTTTTTTCTCATTTTGTCTGATATAGTTGTACCTATGATGTCAATTACAGACCTCTCTCATCTTTCTAAGTAGGAGAACTTGCACAATCAGTGGCTGACTAAATACTTTTTCCCCACTGTTCCTGACATTTCATTTGAGTTCTATTTCATTGGAGACAGTATGAACCCAAGATATGTCAGTTTTTCTGCTCAGCTTAATTTCATTTGTTAATAAACATGCATTCCTGCATTTCAGGCCTGCAACACATTCCAAAAAAAATTGGGACAGGAGCAATTTAGGGCTAATAATGAAGTAAAAAAAAAATCAATATTTGATTATAATCATGGTTTCGTACAAAAGCAGTATCCATTAAAGGCTGAGTCTTTAAGCAGCAAAGATGGCCAGAGTATATAAAGTTTATCAACAAATGTGTGAGAAAATTATTGAAATTTAGGGATTTACATATTTCAGTCCTTACCTTTTCTGATTTCACTTGTTTTGCATTGTTTTGTTGAAAAATGCATGGACATCCCTGAAAATGGCGAAAAAGATGTCTTCTTCTTCTTCTTCTTCTTCTTTCGGCTTCTCCCTTTATCAGGGGTCACCACAGAGAGTTAAACGTTTCCACCTCACCCTGTCCTCCACGTCCTCTACTGTCACCCCAACTCCCTGCATATCTTCATTTACCACAACCAAATAACTCCTCTTTGGTCTTCCTCTCCGTCTCTTGCCTGGCAGCTCCATCGCCAACATCCTCCTACCAATATATCCACTATCCCTCCTCTGCACATGTCCAAACCATCTCAGTCTCCTCCCGCACTCGAAAGTTAGGTCGTCCCCTGTGCACCAATATATCCACTATCCCCTCCTCTGCACATGTCCAAACCATCTCAGTCTTCCCTCCGAATTTTGTCTCCCAATTTTCCAACCTGTGCTGTCCTCTGATGATCTCATTCCTAATCCTGTCCACCCTAGACACACTCCTAAAGAGAACCTCTCAACATCTAAGTTTCGCCACCTCTAGCTCTGCTTCCTGTCTCTTTGTCAGTGCCACCCGTCTCTAAGCCATACAACAAGGCTGGTCTCACTACTCTCTTATAAATCTTTCCTTTCACTTTTGCTGTGACCCTTTGTCAATACACAGCACTCCTGACAACTCTTCTCCACCACTCCATCCTGCCTGTACTCTCTTCTTTATCTCCTTTCCACACTCCTGTGATCCCAAGTAGCTGAACTCCCTGGACCTTTGTGACCACTGATCCCTGTTGTAGCCTGACTGTTCCACCTGCCTCCCTTTCATTTACACACATGTATTCTGTCTTACTACAGTTGACTTTCATTTCCTCTCCTTTTCCAGATTATACCTCCACCTCTCCAAGTTCTCTCTTCTACTGTTTCCCTGTTCTCACTACAGATCACAATGTCATCTGCAAAACATCATTAGTCCCACGGCGATTCCTGTCTGACCTCATCTGTTAGTCTGTCCATCACCAGAGCAAATAAGAAGGGACTTCAGGGCTGATCATTGATGCAGTCCCACCTCTACCTCGAAGCTATCTGTCACTCCTACAGAACATCTCACTGCTGTCACGCTGTTCTCATACATGTCCCTGCACTAATCTAAAAGCGTACTTTTCAGCCACTCTAGAACTTCCTCATACACCACCACACAGTTCCTCCCTTGGCACCCTGTCATAAGCTTTCTCCAAATCCACAAAAGACGCGCGTGTAGCTCCTTTCTGACCATCTCTATACTTCTCCATCAGCAGTCTCAAAGCAAAAATAGCATCCATGGTGCTCTTCCTTGGCATGGAAACCATACTGTTGTTTCACACACTGTCACCCTCCTGTCTGAGCCTAGCTTCCACAACTCTCTCCCAAATCTTCATTGTGTGGCTCATCAAACTTTATGCCCCTGTAAGAGCCACAACTCTGTACATCACCCTTCTGCTTAAAAAATCGGTACCATGTAAACTTTTCTCCATTCCTCCTCCATTCATACTCTCATTCACCAGAATTCCATTGGATAATCTAGTCAAAAACACACCACTCCCAGCTCTCCTAGACTTTTCCATAACCTCAACCGGTATGTCATCAGGTCCACTGCCTTTCCGTTCTTCATCCATCTCAAAGCTTTACTCACTTCTTCCTCGCTAATCTTTGCTACATCCTGTTCCACATTCCTACAATTTCTACACCATCCAGCCTTCTTTTCCCTTTCATTTTCTACATTCATCAACTCCTCAAAATACTCCTTCCATCTGTTTTCAACCCCTCACCCTCCATCCCTCACCTTGTCCTCAGTACATTTTTCCATTTCTATCCTTGATCACTCTGACCTGCTGCACATCCTTTCCAGCTCTATCTCTCTGTCTCGCCAGCAGATACAACTCCTTCTCTCCTTCCCTACTGTCTAACTTTTCATATAAACTCATCGTAGGCCTTCTGCTTGGCCTTTGCTACCTCCCTCTTTGCCCTGTGCCGCATCTCCTTGTACTCTGCCGCCTACTCTCATTTAGTCCTGTCCCTGTTCCCATTTCTTCTTTGCTTTTGCTGACCTCTTTCTCTGAATAACCCCTGCATCCCCTGCACTCCTTCCATTCCACCACCAGGTTTCCTTTTCATCCCTTTGCCTGTTCAGAAAGACACACCCAGTACCTTTCTACCTGTCTGTCTAATTACTACTGTTTTGCTTGCTGGGCTACCCAAGTCATCTGGGAGCTCTTTCCTATCACCCAAGCCTTTCTCAGCTGCTCTCTGAACTCCTTACAACATTCTTCCTTTCTCAACTTCCACCATTTGGTCCTCTGCTCTGCCTTTGTTCTCTTCCTCTTCCTCACCACCAGAGCCATCCACTGCACACCACCATCCGATGCTGCCCTAGCTACACTCTCCCCTGTGCCACTACCTTACAATCACCAAATCTCTTTTAAGCAACCTCTTCTACATAGGATGTAGTCCTACCTGTGTGCTCCTCCCTCCACTCTTATAAGTCCACCCTATGCTCCTCCTTCTTTTGGAATATATGTGTTAACCACAGCCATTTCCATCCTCTTTGCAAAATCCACCACATCTGTCCTCTAGGTTCCTATCCTTAACACCAAAACCTGCCAATCACTTTCTCCTTTATTACCTTCACCAACATGACCATTGAAATCTGCACCAATCACCAGCCTCTCCTCCCTGGGAATGCTCTCAACCACTTCATCTAACTCCCCCCAGAATCTCTCTTTCTCCTCTAATTCACAGCCAACTTGTGGTGCATAGCCCCTAACAACATTCACCATTACACCCTCAATTTCCAGCTTCAGACATATTAATCCCTATCTGACACAACCCTTTTCACCTCAAACGACATTCCTTACATAGTCCTCCTTCAGGACCACACCAACTCCATTTCTCTTCCTATCCACACCATGGTAGAACAGTTTAAACCCTGCACCAATGCATCGAGCCTTGCTACCCTTCCACTTTGTCTCCTGCACACACAAAACATCGACCTTTCCTCCTCTGCATCATATCAGCCAGCTCTCTAAAAACCTTTCCTTGTCATCGTCCCTGCATTTAGGGTTTGCTACCCTCAGTGCTATATTCTGGCCCCTCCTGATTTCTTTCTCTGTCCCTCCTCACACGCTTCCCCCTCTCTTCATCTTCGGCAAACAGTAGTCCGAATTTCCGCTGGTACCCTGTTTGCTACCAAATTACCAGTGGCGGTCGTTGTTAACCCGGGCCCCGACGATCCGGTATGGTCAAATTATTATGAACTCACATACTCTGTATTGGGGCAAATGTTTTACACCGGATGCCCTTCCTGGCACACAACCCTCACCATTTATCCCGGCTTGGGACCGGGCACTAGAAATACCCTGCCTGAGCAATCTAACGGCTGGTTTGAAAAAGATGTCTTCTTAAAGGCAGATAATATTACTCTAAAATTTCTACTTTTCTGCATTAATGTACCTGATAACAGCCTGGATGGTCCTTTTCGTCTTTGGCTGGAAGCACACAACGTCCACTTTTTCCAAAAAGATCTCGAATAATGATTGGTCTTGGACCACAATACACATTTCCACTGTGTGATGGTCCATCCATTTGTGAATTGTAACTGTAATGTAACAATTGCTTGTTAAATGTTTGATAAAGTAATCCCATGCCCATGTGGGTTCTATCAGCTATTGATGAATGACGGTTCTTGTTGCTTATTAATCATTATAATCATGAATTATAATCACCATTGATATTACCTATTGAAAATCACAGCACTTCACCCTTAATTGCCCTGTCCCAACTTTTTTGGAGTGTGTTGCAGGTCTGAAAAATGCAGGAATAGATTATTATTAGCAAATGAAATGAAAGCTAACCAGAAAGAAAAAAAAAAAAAACATGAAATATTCTTGGGTTCATACTGTCTGCAAATGAAATGAAAGTAAAAGGAAATATAAGGAAACACTGTGGGTTTTTTAAACTTTACATTTTCCATGGAAAAATGTAATATATATATGTGTGTGTGTTCGTGTATGTGTTGGTATCTGTATCAGCCTTGTGCACTGGAATGAGACCAGTATCCAAAAATGTGGATCGGCCCATCACTATTTGTGCGTGTGTGTGTGTGTGTGTGTGTGTGTGTTTGTGTGTGTGTGTGTGTATCCTTTCTACACATCATTTATAGATAAACACTGGTTTTAATCTCACCAGACGTGGGGGTGCACAGTCTATAAAATGGGCAATACTCATTATCCCACATCCCGCTGTAAAACTGATCCTAATATCAGGAGAAATATCTGCAAATTGGACTGACTCAGGAGGAACGAGGAGCTGCTGGTCGCTCCTGTTGAGATCAAAGTGTTTCTTTGAATGACACAGTAGATATGAAGAACTACTTATGAGTGAATCATTCACAACTCAGTCAGGCAGAGTGGTACTGAAGTAGTGAGAAGAAGCCACTATTAAACTGAAGTAGTGTATGTATTCAGCGTATGTGGGATAGATATACAGTGGTGCTTTCACACAAGTCCCAAAAGTAGATAAAGAGAAACCAATTTATAAATGGGACAAAACTGTTATACTTGGCCATTTAATATATTTTGCAAATGATCCAGTATGACATATCTGTAATATGGCAAAATGTGAAACTCTAGAATTACAAGTTAATTTGAAGGTGAAATTAGAGTCAGGTGTTTTCAAGCATGACATGACAATCACTGTTCTATTTACAGAACGGGGATCTTTCAGCGTCTGATCTTCACAACACGTTTGTAGAGGTGTATCATTGGTATGAACAAAGTCATTTTCTAACAACCTCAGAAAAAGAGTGTTTTTGCTCATCAGGCTGGAAAAGTTATTTCTTGTTACTCGGTTGAGCAACAAAATATCACTCCAAGAGCAAGGCGTGTAATAGAACACAAGGTCAGAAAGGAAACTAGAGTAACTTCTAAGCAATTTGAAATTCTCACTCATGTTGGCACTCACATTGGATGGTGTCCACCATCAGGAGAACACTGAAAAACACTGGCTTGTATGGCAGGGCTGCAAGGAGAAAGCCACTGATCTCCTAAAAGAACATTGCTTTCCATTACATGACACATACATTTTTGGTATGGATGAGACCAAAAATAGAGCTTTTTTGTTTACATGAGAAGCATTATGTTGGAAGAAGAAAAAAACACTACATTCCAGCATAAGAACCTTATCCCATCTGTGAAGGGTGATGGTAGTGTAACCCAGCAGCAATTCAGTAGAGCTTTATTAAATTGGCGCAGACTTTGTAAGAAATTTAAGTGATCGCAAAACCGCTGTATCATGGTTTAACATAGAGAACTTCCATAGAAATGCAATGGCAGGAGGAGACGTGTCCCAGATGGGTTTTTTTTTTTATCTCATGGAGTGGACAGGTCCTGGTAGACTCTATCTCCCTTCCTAGCGTTAATTATACTACTGATTCTCCTACCAGGTGAGTGTTCTCACTATTTATGTGCATCATTTTTAAGAGTTTTATTAGTTTAAAGCTAATGTTTCACTGAAAGTGCTAAGTGTTGCACAGGCATGTTCATTCTTAGTTTACCTCTTATTGTCCAGTGTTTGCTGATAAATGCTGAAGGTTTTAAGAAATACTTGCATTCGGTCAGAATCATGGCTAAGTAACCAGGTACATTTTGGGTTTTGAGTGTCACAAAGTCTTTGCACCTTCAAAAACTACATAGCCATAAACTGTTGGTTTCCAAATAAATGCCACAAATTGCGTATGCTTGTTAATATTTTTTCACATTGTAACCCCATTTTTCCTGGTCATGGTCATGAAGGATCCAGGTTGCCCATACTGGGACAGCATTGGTGTAAGCATCTGCCAGTCCATCCAAAGGCTAACATGGGTTGCTGTTGCAGTGCAAGAGGATGATTCCCAGACCAACATCTGCTCCCTCAGTAACAGATTAGTTCTTGTTTGTACAGTGTATTTCAGCATAATCTTAACCAAAGCAAGTGTATTTGGAACAAAGTATGCCATTAATTAAAATAATTTATTTGAATTTCTTTGAGGTATTCTTCATGGTGCCTGAATGTTCAGCTATTAAACAAAATTTGATTGGTGTCACATTTGTGATTTGTTTCAAAGTAAAAATGTATGAACATTCTCGAAATGTGTTGATTCCATCATGTTTGAGACAGTAGTAGAGGTGCAGTCTGATAATTCCAGAATTTTCCGAGGCAGCTACAAAAAGAAGCACAAAATTGGGACCTAGCAAAATGACAAACTGTAGTAGTAAACAACTGCTACACACTGTTGGAAATGATTGGCAAAATTGCAAAAAATTGCAAGTTTTTTTCCAGTTCAATGCTGAGTCATGCATTGGATGTTGAGTCAGACAAAAGAGCGCTAGATGAAACTGGTTGATGAAACTGGTCCAAGATTTGTCAAAGCTCTTGGAAAAAAACAAACAAACCAGTGATCATTTACATTTACATTTACATTTACAACATTTAGCAGACGCCCTTATCCAGAGCGACTTACAATTGATACAGTCTTACAATCCAAGCTATTGTGGGTTAAGGATCTTGCTCAAGGACCCAACAGTGGCAGCTTGGCAGAGGTGGGATTTGAACCCTGGACCTTCTGGTCCATAGCCCAGTACCTTAACCGCTAGGCTACCACAGTACCACAGCTACCACAGTACCACAGCTACCACAGTCATTTCTTCTTCTACAGTGACGTTTGAGTATTCAAACAGTGTAGGCTGGAAAATAAAGCTTGTTTGTGGGAGCCTTAACTAGCCTAGCCTAGTTAAGGTATTAGACTGGACCAGAAGGTCCAGGGTTCAAATCCCACATCTGCCAAACTGCCAGTGTTGGATCCTCAAGCAAGGCCCTAAACCCACAATTGCTTGGATTGTTAGAGTGTTAAGTTCCCTGGATAAGGGTATCTGCTAATGACTTAAATGTAAATGGTAAACACTAGCAGCTCCAATCAGAGCAACATGCCAGCAGCCTATGAAGACTCAACTGTGACTTGAGATTGAAGTTGTCACTTTGAATGCCTAGAGCCTACCTTGGGTCCTCATTAAGCTGACATGTTGTTGTTTCAAGGCCTGTCACCACACCGTGTCATTTGTTGCCAAGAACTTCATTCATTCACTTCATTCAAGTCCCAAGACGTATGGTTTTTTGTAGTTTGTTCTTTTCTATTTTTTTCTCTCATTTGTAATCAGGTTTGTTGGGATGATGTCAGCAACTTGGTTGAGGTTGAAAGGGAGCTGCTAACCAAGAATGGCAGCTGACGGCCCCACTGCGTACGTGGAGATATCGTTTTGTTTGCTGTTGTACATTTTGTTAAAACTGTACCTTATTTAAAAACTGACTTGGGAATGTTAAATGGCAAACATGGGAGTTTTGATATAAAGTTACAGCCATTCGTTTCTATCAAAGTGTGCATTAAGCTAAACTGCTTAACTGCGATGAAATTAGGTAATTATTCTTAACTGATATAATACCTAAAGGTTCCAGTAAACCACTTGGTAGAGGTATTGTGTCACACAGGTAACTTAGCTGTGAGGGTTTTTTTGTTTGTTTTGTTCGTTTGTTTGGCTTGATTCACATCAGAAATAACTATAGTATGTCACCTGTGTATGCTGTGCTAGATGTTGATTAATGCAAATAACAAAAATGATCACTGGACCACCACTGTCCCTGACACTCACTGATATCATATTACAGACATTTTATAAAAAAAAAAAAAAAAAAACATTTTTCTGTATTCAGGGTTTAAAATAAAGCATGTTTCAAATAAGTTTGAAATAGTTCACAATTTGCACAACTTTTCAGTTTAAGCCTTTCACATATGTACAAAACTGTGTGAATGTGCATTGTCTGAACACTGTCTTCAGACATTCTGCTTTAGTGTATGATGCCTGTGCTGCCTGTTACACCCACCCTGCCTATATACAGTGGGGAAAAAAAGATTTAGTCAGCCACTGATTGTGCAAGTTCTCCTACTTAGAAATATATCTGTGATTCTCATCATAGCTACACTTCAACTATGAGAGACAAAATGAGAAAAAAACAGGAAATCACATTGTAGGATTTTTAAAGAATTTAATTGTAAATTATTGTTGAAAATAAGTATTTGGTCAATAACAAAATTTTAAAAAAATCAATACTTTGTAACATAACCTTAGTTGGCAATGACAGAGGTCAAACGTTTCCTGTAAGTCTTCACCAGGTTGGCACACACTGTAGCTGGTATTTTGGCCCATTCCTCCATGCAGATCTCCTCTAGACCAGTGATGTTTTGGGGAAACATGGGCTTTCAACTCCCTCCACACATTTTCTATGGGGCTGAGGTCTGGAGACTGGCTAGGCCACTCCAGGACCTTGAAATGCTTTTTACGGAGCCACTCCTTCATTGCCCGAGCGGTGAGTTTGGGATCATTGTCATGCTGGAAGACCCAGCCACGTTCCATCTTCAATGCTCTCACTGATGGACCCATTCATTCTTCCCTTAACACGGATCAGTCATCCTGTCTCCTTTCAGCTAGAACATCCACGGAGTGTGTTGATTCCATCATTTTTGAGACAGTAGTAGAGGTACAGTCCAGCTACAAGAAGAAGCACAATATTGGGACCTGGCAAAATGACAAACTGTAGTAGTAAACAACTGCTACACACTGTTGGAAATGATTGGCAAAATTGCAAAAAATTGCAAGTTTTTTTCCAGTTCAATGCTGAGTCATGCATTGGATGTTGAGGCAGACAAATAATTTAAAAAATAAAGCTGGATTGTCAGAGCCTAGCTGTTAAGGTATTAGATTATGGACCGGAAGGTCCAGGGTTCAAATCCCACGTCTGCCAAGATGCCAGTGTTGCATCCTCAAGCAAGGCCCTAAACCCACAATTGCTTGGATTGTTAGAGTATTAAGTTCCCTGGATAAGGGTATCTGCTAATGACTTAAATGTAAATGGTAAACACTAGCAGCTACAATCAGAGCAACATGCCAGCAGCCTATGAAGACTCAACTGTGACTTGAGATTGAAGTTGTCACTTTGAATGCCTAGAGCCTACCTTGGGTCCTCATTAAGCTGACATGTTGTTGTTTCAAGGCCTGTCACCACACTAATTTGTAATCAGGGTGGTTGGGATGATGTCAGCAACTTGGTTGAGGTTGAAAGGGATCTGCTAACCAAGAAAAACAGCCCCAAAGCATGATGTTTCCACCCCCATGCTTCCCAAAAGTTATGGTGCAACTCATCGTTCTTCTTCCTCCAAACACGATGAGTTGAGTTTTTACCAAAAACTATTTTGTTTCATCTGATCCCATGATATTCTCCCAATCCTCTTCTGGATCATCCATATGCTCTCTGGCAAACTTCAGACTGGGCCTGGGACATGTACTGGCATAAGCAGGGGGGCACGCCTGGCACATAAAAGTCTGCAGGAATCTGAGTCCCTTCGGGCGTAGTGTGTTACTGAATGTAGCCTTGTTTACTTTGGTCCCAGCTCTCTGCAGGATTTCATTAATCAGGTTCCCTCCGTGTAGTTTCTGGATCATTAATTTTTGCTCACCGTTCTCCTGATGATCATTTTGACCCACGGGATGAGATCTTGCATGGAGCCCCAGATCGAGGGAGATTATCAATGGTCTTGTATGTCTTCCATTTTCTTACAATTGCTCCCACAGTTGATTTATTCACACCAACCTGCTTGCCTATTGTAGATTTACTCTTCCCAGTCTGGTGCAGGTCTACAATTGTCTTCCTGGTGTCCTTCGACAGTTCTTTGGTCTTGGCCATGGTTGAGTTTGGAGTCTGACTGTTTGAGGCTGTGGACAGGTGTCTTTTATACAGATAACGAGGTCAAACAGGTGCCATTAATACAGGTGACGAGTGGAGGACAGAAGAGCTTCTTAAAGAAGAGGTTACACGACTGTGAGAGCCAGAAATCTTGCTTGTTTGTGGGTGACCAAATACTTATTTTCCACCATGATTTACTATTAAATTCTTTCAAAATCCTACAATGTGATTTCCTGGATTTTGTCTCTCATAGTTGAAGTGTACCTATGATGAGAATTACAGACCGCTCTCATCTTTCTAAGTAGGAGAACTTGCACAGTCAGTAGCTGACCAAATACTTTTTTGCCCCGCTGTATTTGTGTGTCTATTATTTTGATCCTGTGTGCCTGTAAGTGTATCTATTCGGGTGTGGAGATGTTTAGTGGAGGCAGATGTTTTGCATTATGGTGATGTGTGGTTTAGTGTCAAATCTGCTCTTTATTCAGTACATTGTGTGGGTGTAATCACTCCAGTAACTGTCTTGTGTCTCTAAGAGGAATCAAGGGAGCAGTAATCCAAACTCTATGCAGTAGTCATCTTCCTCCCCCTTGGTGTTTTACATAACGACTTCTCGTCCTGTCCCTTTCTTATTTGTTTATGACACAAATAAAGCATGTGCTGAACTTTGTTTTGCAAACACTGAAGTGGCATAACATTTTAGTCTGGCATGATACAAATACAGAACAACAGAAATATAGAAATACAGGTACAAACATAAATATTTTCATTTGTTTTCTGGTTATAAGTTTTGTGAGCTTCATGAAGATTCTTTATTATGGTATAAACTCAAAATGCAAAATACTTAAATGTTTAATTTTGCACAAACAAGCTGAAGAGGTGTCGTTCACAAATTTAAACAGCATCTACCATCAGGTATACAGTATTGCATTTCTTTCATGTTGTTGATGTAGGCTCAGACAAGTAAAAAAACTAAAATTTTCCTTTGAAAGCTGTAGGCATAGTAAAATGAAACTCACTTAAGGACCAGCGGGAAAAAAAATGTCATTATGGTGTCAAGGCATTGTCACAAAATAAGTGTAACCTCCTGTACACAATAAATACAAAATACCAGTGGTGTCTGTGACTGTAAGATGGTATCAAATCTGACAAACAACATGACTATGTATATATATACAGTGGTGCTTGAAAGTTTGTGAACCATTTAGAATTTTGTGTATTTCTCCATAAATATGACCTAAAACATCATCAGATTTTCACACAAGTTCTAAAAGTAGATAAAGAGAACCCAGGTAAACAAATGAGACAAAAATATTATACTTGGTCATTTATTTATTGAAGAAAATGATCCAATATTACATATAGTGAGTGGCAAAAGTATGTGAGCCTTTGCTTTCAGTATCTGGTTTGACCCCCCTGTGCAGCAAATAACTGCAGCTAATGTGTTCCTGTACGTTGTTGATCAGTCCTGCACACCGCTTTGGAGGAATTTTTAGTCCATTCCTCCGTACAGAACAGCTTCAGCGCTGGATTGTGGGGGTTTCCTCCTCACCTTACCCTGCTCTCTTTCTTCATGTCCTTCCACAACATTCCGGATTGGATGAAGGTCAGGACTTTTACTTGGGCCATATCCAAAACATTAAACTTTATCCTTCTCTAAACCATTCTTTGTAGAACGGCTTGTTGCCTTAGGGGTCGGTGTCTTGCTGCATGACCCCCTTCTCTTGAGATTCATTTCAGTCATGGACAGATGTCGCTGACATTTTCCTTTATATTTTTCAGATATAATTTTAGAAATCATTGTTTCCATCAATGATGGTAGCCGTCTTTCCTGCCCAGCATTCAGCAAAACAGGCCCAAACCATGATACTACCACCACCATGTTTCACAGATGGGATAAGGTTCTTATGCTGGAATGCAGTGTTATTTTCCTTCTCCAAACATAACACCTTCCTTTTAAAACCACAAAAATTCTATTTTGGTCTCACACGTCCACAAAACATTCTTCCAATAGCCTTCTGGCTTGTCCACGTGATCTTTATCAAACTGCAGACGAGCAGCCAATGTTTCTTTTTGGAGAGCATGGCTTTCTCCTTGCAGCCAGCCCTGTCATGCACAACATTTGTTGTTCAGTGTTCTTCTGATGGTGGACTCATGAAACATAACATGAGCCAAGTTGAGAGAGGCCTTCAGTTGCTTAGAAGTACCCTGGGGTCCTTTGTGACCTCACCAACTATTTACATGCCCTTGGTCTTGGAGGATCTTTGTTTGTCGAACCCACTCCTGGGGAGGGTAACTATGGTCTTGAATTTCCCCCATTTTGTACACAATCTGTCTGACTGTGGATTGGTGGAGTCCAAACTCTTTAGAGATGGATTTGTAACCTTTTCCAGCCTGATGAGCATCCACAACTCTTTTTCTGAGGTCCTCAGAAATCTCCTTTGTTTTGTGCCATGATACACTTCCACAAACGTGTGTTGTGAAGAGCAGACTTTGAATAGATCCCTGTTCTTTTAAATAAAACAGGGTGCCCCACTTCACACCTGATTGTCATCCTATTGAATTGAGAACACCTGACTCTAAATTTCCCCTTCAAATGGAATATATATTCACTTATTGGCAAAAAAAAATAACACACCAACAAGGAGTGTTGGGATCGAATGAAACTTTATATGAATGGAATGATCATTATGTAAGTGATTACAAATTATCAGAGTGAACAATACGTTTATTGGGGAAAACGCTACAATTGAAAGGAGGCCATAGTACCCTGCTGCCTCCAGCCTGGAAACAGATGAGATACGGTTTTGGTCATGGATGCATACAGGTTTCCATATGGTATCCTTCACCACATTTGCCCACAGAGTGTTGGAGCTGGGCCTATGATCCTGACACACTCATAGGAGGCTGATGATGGCATCCCAGCTGGTGCCATAAATGCTTGATTGTGTGATTAATCTGGAGCAACCAGGCAGGCCTAGGAGTTGTTGCAATCTGAATGGAGACATTCCTGGGAAACCCTTGCTTTGTGTGGGTAAGCATCCCCTGCTGAAAAAACGCCAGTTGGAAGCCCTGCAATAAGACGGTAAATATGGTCCATTTTTTTTACATATCCTGCCTGCTACATAACTGCAATGCTGAGGTTTGCAGGCAAACCAAATTTCTATCTGGATTCGTTTTTTTCTTTTTTTTTTCTCTTTGCTGACATATATTTGTAATAGTAATATGTAATTTATATTCCTGCAGTACAATTTCAACATCGAGTGAAATCTATACCCATGACCACTTGGCAGGTTCTGAAGGCCATAAAGAAGCAAGCATGCTAAAAGATGATTTGTCTCTAATAAACTGTATTCAAATTAGGTTCCTTACTGCACATTGTGTGTATTTTATAATTCCCTTTCCTTCTTATAAAAGGTCCTGGCACTTTCCTCTTCTGTGCTAAAAACCTTTTTAAACCTTTATTTCCTGAAGTACATGTAACAGTAGATACTTTAACATTCGTAATTGAATAGTTTCCTCAAGGGTGTATTGATACTTGGTTTCATTGGATTTAACATCAGACCAGGGATTGATTCAGGCTCCAACTTGTATCAAGCAGCTCCCACAGTCAGTGGTTCAATGGCCCTTTGTGATGTCCTTCATATTCTTCCTCCTTTTGAAGTCTTTGATGCCGAGTAGCCGAAATAAACCCTCTACAGCCTACATCGATGGGCATGCACTGAGCACTTCCAACCCCATCTGAGGCACTTAAAGATAGAAGACATGGAGAGACATGGATTACACGTCAAAAAACGAACATCCAAAACAGATTTCAACTAAAAGGAAACACAAAAGGGCCCTGACCAATTTCACTCTGTCACCTATTAAGGGTAACATTTTCAACCCATAGTGAAAACATACTCTATAAAGGAATTCCACCAAATGGGTGCCATTTCCGTCCCCAGGAGCATTACATGTTTAGATACAGTGGTGCTTTGAAAGTTTGTGAACCCTTTAGAATTTTCTATTATTTCTGCATAAATATGACCTAAAACATCATCAGATTTTCACACAAGTCCCTCAAAGTAGATAAAGAAGAACCCAGTTAAAAACAAATGAGACAAAAATATTATACTTGGTCATTTTTTTATTGAGGAAAATGATCCAATATTACATATTAGTGAGTGGCAAAAGTATGTGGACCCTCTAGGATTACAGTTAATTTGAGGTGAAATTAGAGTCAGGTGTTTTCAATCAATGGATTGCCAATCAGGTGTGAGTGGGCACCCTGTTTTATTTAAAGAACGGGGATCTATCAAAGTCTGCTCTTCACAACACATGTTTGTGGAAGTGTATCATGGCATGAACGAAGAAGATTTCTGAGGACCTCAGAAAAAGAGTTGTTGATGCTCATCAGGCTAGAAAAGGTTACAAAACCATCTCTAAAGAGTTTGGACTCCACCGATCCACAGTCAGACAGATTGTGTACAAATGGGGGAAATTCAAGACCATTGTTACCCTCCCCAGGAGTGGTCGACCAACAAAGATCATTCCAAGAGCAAGGTGTGTAATAGTTGGTGAGGTCACAAAGGACACCAGGGTAACTTCTAAGCAACTGAAGGCCTCTCTCACATTGGCTAATGTTAATGTTCATGAGTCCACCATCAGAGTGTTTGTTTGTTTATTGATTTATTTCATGTCGCTATCAGCATCAGTGGCCATATTCAGTGACATACACAAGGCTATATCTACACACATGGTTGCTTCAAGTAAAGGCACATGTATATACACTCAAGTCAATATGAATTTAGCGCAATCAGTTAACCTAACATGCATGTCTTTGGACTGTGGGAGGAAACCGGATTACCCAGAGTAAACCCACGCAGACATGGGGAGAACATGCATACTCCACACAGAAAAGACCCAGGCTGCTTTACCCGGGAATTGAACCCAGAACCTTCTTGCTATGAGCCGGCAATGCTACCCATTGAGCCACTGACCCGCACCAATCATCAGAAGAACACTGAAAAACAATGGTGTGCATGGAAGGATTGCAAGGAGAAAGCCACTGCTCTATAAAAAGAACATTGCTGCTCGTCTGCAGTTTGCTAAAAAATCACGTGGACGAGCCAGAAGGCTATTGGAAGAATGTTTTGTGGATGGATGAGACCAAAATAGAATTTTGAAAAGAAAAGAAAAGCGTTATTTTTGGAGAAAGGAAAACGCTGCATTCCAGCATAAGAACCTTATCCCATCTGTGAAACATGGTGGTGGTAGTATCATGGTTTGGGCTGTTTTGCTGCTTCTGGGCCAGGACGGCTTGTCATCATTGATGGAACAATGAATTCTGAATGATATCAGAGAATTCTAAAGGAAAATGTCAGGACATCTGTCCATGAACTGAATCTCAAGAGAAGCTGGGTCATGGAGCAAGACAACGACCCTAAGCACACAAGCCGTTCTACCAAAGAATGGTTACAGAAGAATAAAAGTTCATATTTTTTTAATGGCCAAGCCAAAGTCCTGACATTAATCCAATAACTTGTTTAACAGTGTTTTTAATTACTTTTTAATAATTCAATAACTCTTTTTCACCATGTCTTGTTTGCTGCAGAACATTTCAAAGCAATTTCTCTCATTAGACTGCTGATTAGCAGCATTCAGAACACAAAAAGACACAATAACAATTAACAGAACATACATTTTTAATGCTAAGTACTCATTTCAAACTCACCAAAATGGGAGTGTTGAAGACTGGAAAAATGTACCCTGGTCTGATGAATCACAATGTCTGCTGAAGCACACAGCTGGTAGGTTCAGGGGTACAATAGCAAATTTTATTCTTGGCACCTGTTGGGCCCAGTAATACCTATCAATCATTCAATCAGTACCAATCAGTTATCATCTGAATGGTTACTGGTTACTTCCAGCACCACAAAGCAAAAGTCATCTCAAACTGGTTTCATGAACATGACAATGAGTTCAGTGATCTTCAGTCGCCTTCCCAGTCAGATCTGAATTCAACAGAACATCTTTTGGGATGTGGCAGCATGGGAGAAGCAGTGACTGGGAATGTGCACAATTGCATTGCTCAGACTTCAATATGGAGCACAATCTTCCAACATTGTGAAATCCTGGCCACAAAGAAGTGAAGCTGTTTTGAAAACAAGGACATGAGAGTCCTCATAAAGTGTTTGGTATATTCAATAGGTAATTCAAGAACAACAGGCCAGACTGTGAAATATATTAATTTTGCATTTTGCATTACTAAAGAGACAATGAATATCCTAGCAGCAATTATTGGGTGTTAATGAAGACTGAACCCTGAATGATTATGGTGACTCAGTGCCATAGTTCCTGTACACACTGAAATATTTTCATTTAAAAGATCTAATTAACATGCATTCATGCCAGATGGGTGAGTTTACAACACTTTGAAATACTTTGAAGTAATGTCAGCTCTTTTTTAAAGTTTTTTAACCCTGCTTGTCCTGGTCAGGGTTGTGGGAGCTCTAATGCCTATCCCTGTAGAACACAGGGTGCATGCTTAAGTGTGTCCTGAACACATGATCGGGTAGGCGTAAGGCATGATCCACCAACTGGCCTCGCCTCTCTCAGACACAACCAGAAGGCTCCACTGGAACTGAGTCCCACCTGAGAACCAGTCCATTTCCTGAGTCCTATCCATTTCTTCCAAAAAAGATGTGGAATACTGATTGGTCTGACCACAGTACACTGCATGATGTCCATGCTAAAGAGAAGCCGAGAGAAGTCGACGCTGCTTCTGGACATGGTTAGAAATATGTAAATCCCTTCCAGTCTTTCTTTGTGGAACATTGTTTTTAAAATTCAATTATTTCAATAATTACCTTACACATCTGTTGATAAATTGAATATTCTCTGCCTGTCTTTACTCCTCAGAGATTCAGCCTTTTATGGATACTGCTTTTGCACCAAATCATGATTTTAATCACCTGTATGAAATCACATCATTATTTAGGTTTTTTTACCTCATTACTAACCCCAAATTATGTGTTCCAGGCCTGAAATTCAGGAATGGATGATTATTAACAAATGAAAAAAAACATGAAATGTCTTGGGTTCACACTGTCTCCAATGAAATGAAACTAAAAGGAAATGTAAGGAACAATGCAGGTTTTTTTTTTTTACAGTCGTATGAAAAAGTTTGGGCACCCCTGATAATTTTCATGATTTTAGTTTATAAATCATTGGTTGTCCAGATCAGCAACTTGAGTTAAATATATCATATAGCAGATGAACACAGTGATATTTGAGAAGTGAAATGAAGTTTATAGGATTTACAGAAAGTGTGCAGTAATTATTCAAACAAAATTAGGCAGGTGCATAAATTTGGGCACCCCAACAGAAAAATGACATC